>PVLD010014042.1:0-53750 GCA_004027595.1 Dinomys branickii | reverse complement strand
ACTAAATTTGCATGTCTGTATATGGGTCCATACATCTACAATTCGAAGATATCAATGGATAAAGCAACAACTACTGTTGAGACCATATCACCTTGTCTATAGATTAGTTGTGATTGTACTATTTTCTATGATAATGGGTGTCTGTTTGTCAATATGTTTTTGTACTTTTATGTTTCTAAAATAAAAAAAAAAGAAAATACTATGAAAATGTTAATGAAATTGTCATCTTTAGCCTTTAAAGAGAAGCAAATCAAAACAGCTCTGAGATTCTCTCCTAGCCCAGTCACAATAACTATCATCAAGAAAACGAAAAACAACAAATGCTGTCAAGGAAATGGGGAAAAAGAAATCCTTCTACATTGTTGATGGGAATGTAAACTATTACAACCACTAGGGAAATCAGTGTGGAGCTTCCTAAAAAAAAATAAAAACTAAAAGTGGAAATTCCATTTGACCCAACTGCAGTTTTCCTGGGTCTATCCTCAAAAGAGTTAAAAGCATCTGATATATGAATACACATGTTTATAGCAGCACAATTCATAGTAGTTAAGCTCTGGAAGCAGCCTAGGTGTCCATCAACAGAAATAAGGATAAGCAAACTGTGAGACACACAATGCATAGATAGATATAGATGATATAGGTATTGATATTAGTTAGCCATAAAGAATAAAATCATGTCATTTTGAAATAAGTCAGAGAAATTTAAATATTTCATAGTTTCTCTTACATGAGAAACCTAAAACATAAGTAAATAAATAAACAAACAAAGGGGAAAATAGTAGGAAAAAAGAAGGCAGATTTTTGGAGTCAAAGGAGATCAAAGGAAGGGGGAGACAAGGGAGAGAAAGATGGAGGGATTAAAAATAATCAAGAAATGTTTTATTCATGTACCAGTTCCCCAAAACAAACATCACTATTCTGTGTTGCAATTAAATTAACAATTAAAAATAAAGACTTTGGAAGTTAGGTGTGAGTATCCAGTAAGAGAAAATTCAGACTTAGAGGTGAAGAAACTTTGGGAAACTTTGTTTCCCAAACACATAAAAAAGCATAGCATTTTTAAAGTACAGTATTTAAATTACAATATCCTTGTCTCCTTTCTATTTTTGTTTTTTTTTTTTTTTGTCTCACCTCAGTCTTTTAATCTGTAACTCTGCTTACCTAACCACCTCTCTAGTTGGTTCTCCACCCGACAGCCAGCACAATTGTTCTAAAATTCCAACCTGAGCGTGATCTTTCCCAAACTCCTTAAAACATTTTATTGACACCTTCACCATAAAAGCCAAGCCTTAAAAGGTGTGACTCACTAGTGCCTTGGAGCACGGTGGTGCCTAATACCTACCCTGTGAATGCGGGTGGCATGGAAACCTGGACAGTGTTGCATGCCTCTTTATCCCTTGATGTAAACACCAATGCTGGCTAGGGATATAGCTCAGTGGAATAAGTGCTTGCCTAGCAAGCGCAGGGTCCTGAGTTCGATCCCCCAGTACCACAAAAAAAAAAAAACAAAAACACCAATGCAAGGGGTTTTGACTACTTTGTTGGTAGTAGTAGAAAACTCACTGTTGTAAGCTGATCACTTGTCTTCTTACTTTTTCTCTGTATTTTGCACTTTGCAGAGGTTTTACATTTTGATATAATCAATTCTAGGTTTTTTCTTGTATGATTTTGGGGGTTCAAGATAGAAATGAAATTAGACTTAGAAATTCTAAGTTAGACTGCTAAGTTAGTTCTAAGTTAAACTTAGAAATTCTTTGTGTTATATTTCCTATGTCTGGACCTAACATTCCCATGATTTTACTTTGCACATTTAAGTAATACATTTGCATTTATTTGTATATAGTACATGATATGAGAAAAAGATCTAATTTTACTGATTTCCCATTTAGTGGTCAGTTTCCCCAATAAGTAATACATCTTTTCCTCACTGATTGAAAATACTACCTTAATCATTTATTAGATTCTCATACACTCTGGATCTGTTTCCTGACTCTCTCATCTTTTCCAACAGTTCTGTTTTTTTAAATTCCTGCACAGATACCAGTCTACTTTATTATTTATGGGGCTTTTTAACAAACAATTCAATCTTTTATTGACAGATACAACCCCTCTATCTTAGTTATTGAGATTTGTGTGTGAAATAACTTGATTTCACAGACACACTATATAAGAAAATAATAATTTAAGCAACTTGATATTTTCACACTGTAATAGTCCCCACCTACCAGCTTGCATGATTTCTTTAGGATCTTCTTTCAAGGATACTATTGAAAAATCATTGTTTTATAAATACAAATAGAGGTTTTTTTCAGATTTACTGTATGATGATATACTTCAATTACTGAGAATAATTTTGGCATTACTGATGAGGGGTAGCCAACAATATTTGTACAGTGTTAGCTTTTTTAAAAATTAAATATCTGTATTTCTGGATCTGCACACAATAATGGCAAATTAAAGTCTCCTACATACAGTAAGAGCAAATTACAGTCAGAGAAAAATATTTGAGGCTCCTGATCTAGAGGTATTATTAGAGTTCACTATAACTTTTTATTGAAGAATTATTTAATATAACACATGCATCATTAAAGCCATTAATCTCATTCACATTTAAGCACAAAGAGCTAAAAGCTTAATAACAGATGATAAATCATATCTACATAAATATTTTAGTATCTTGTTTTAAAAATATTTCTTGAAGAAAAATGAAATAAAAATTTACATTTTATAAATTTCTGAAAAAGATCATTAGAAAGTTTGTATTGTTCTTTATTAATCACACCCAGGGTGTGAGCAAGAAATAAAAATCACTTGTATTTATACAGCAGCATAGTTTTTTATAAACAAAGAATACTTGAAATGCAAATTCCTTAGTTAAAAGATCTGAAGCAAATATGAGTTAATTATTTTGTGTAAAAATTTATGACTAACATGTCATAAATCTCTCAGTAGTCTCTTCCCAGTATTCTACAGAAATGTGCAAAGATATATGTAAAAGAATGTTCATTGTGCCATTGTACCAATGGCAAAAAATAGAAATAACATGAATATTTAACAATGGATGAAAGGTTTAGTAACTTATGTAGCCATATAAACAAAGAATATGCAAATGAGTTGTGGGACAGTATGTTTACTTTTTTTATAGAAATAAGGTAAAACAACATTTCATAACAAGATAATAGAGCATAGCTATAGTTAATATATTTGTATGTTTAGTTTTATCCATTTTTTCATAAAACTAAACAAAGAGCTGGGCATGGTGGTGCACACCTGTAATCCCAGCACTCAGGAGGCTGAGGCAAGAGGATCCATGGGAGTTCAAGCCTTGGCTACAAAGTGAGTTCAAGACCAGCCTGAACTGCATAGTGAGACCTTATGTCAAAATGACCAAGCATACAAAATGTAACAAGACTGAGACCCTTACCTGCCTTACAGAGTAGCCCCCCAATAAAGAGAACTGTGATAGCAGGTAAGGCAAGGATAGGCTGATTGGGGCTGGTAATTTTTATCTTTAGTTTTCGAGGCTGATTATTCCCCAGCCAGATCTTATTTTCAGGGAAGGAGGGTATGCCTAAAGCCGTATGAAGTTATTAAAAATAACCGTTTCTACAGTGTTTACTCTGCCCATCTTGCCTTTCCCAGGGGAACCTCGAAGAAGGCTTTGACCTAGGCCTTTCCCTGTCGCCGACTTCTGCCTAATGTCTTCCCCCTGGTCTTCCCTATTGTGGCACATCCCTTTCTCTTGGGAAGCATAAGTAGTAAGTTCTCTTTCAGTGTCTTCAGCTTCTTTGTCAACACTTAGTTACTTCCACAATTAAAGCCCCACAGTTACAATTTTAATATACATGGTACAGCTCCATCTGCTCCAGTGAAGGGGCAAAAGTGTGTGATTCTTGTGGTCTGTTGTGGACCACACTGAAGGAAGCTGGAATTAAAAGGTTTCCAGCAAGAACAAGCTGAGGTGCTAAGGCAGGCTGTAGTGCAGGCTACCAGTGTCTGAGTGTGGGGTCCTGAGAGGTTGGCAGGAGAGTCTGTTTGCTGGGTCAGGAAAGTGCAAGTGGAAGTCTCTGGAGAACCCCAATATCATCTTGGACAAAGACAAACATTTGGACACTGACCACACCAAGAGGGCACCAAAGCCAAATTATAGCTGTTCTTGTCCCAGAAGACCTTTTCCACTGTGCTCTCCAAGGTCACAGAACAAATAAAGGAGAAATCATCTCAGCCTATTTCTGCTGCTACAACAAAATGCCACAGACTGAATAATTTATAAACAGGAGTGGGTTTTTTTCTCAGAGTTCTAGAAGGGGGAAGTCTACAGTCGATGCATCAGTAGGTGCTTTGTAAGGCTGCTCTCTGCTCCTGACTGGCCTTGTTACCAGTCTGCAGGAGGGGATGGACACTGTGTCCTTGCATGGTGAAAGGAACCATAGGGCCTGAGCCACTCGACTCCAGCCCTTTTATAGGGCACTGATTCCCCGCTGAAGGCAGAGAAGGCCCCACCTCTGAAAAAAACATGACACTGGGGTGAAATCTGGTCTTTGCTACACCTGTTGCTAATCCTCTCCATGTATAGCAGGTGTCTTCACTGTATCTTTGGTAAAATGGACTATATTTTCTTTATCTTTTAAAATATTTTGGAAAACTAAAAAAAGTCTCTTTAAGGCACTGGGGATACAGTTCAGTGATAGAGCATTTGCCCAGCATTTATGCGGCCCTGGGGTTTCATCTCCAGTAATAATAAAAGAAAAAATATATATTTTAAATACTCATGTGAATATCTTAAAAATTTTCTGAGTATCCCGTTCTTTTCCATAAGCAAACCATGTTCTACTCTCCCTGATGAAAGGCAAATGATACTACTCTTTTTTCTGTATCTCTTATGCCTTACATGTGAATTCCCATACATAATTGAATTTGATATTTCTCCCTTTTTCTTTCTTTCATATTTCTATGTCTTACTTTAATAATTACTGCAATATCAGAAATAAAACTTTAACAGTTATCCTTACTTTGTTAACAATAGTTGATATCAATAATTATCGCAAGTTCATTTTTAGCCAGTATCCATTCAAAATTCTTTAATTTTAGTGCACAATGTATTTTGCAGCTTTGAGCAATCTTTTCAAAAGAGGCCCCTGGCTGCCACATTTTTTAAGATTAGGTGTGTCTGAGAATGTCTCTCTGTGGCCTCCCTACACAAATGGCTTGATGTGGTCCGTTGTTCTCCAGTTCCAGTTTATCTTTTGTACAGAAAATGTCATCCCATTTCATTTAGCATTGCTCACTGCAGTGGAAATAGCCAAAGCTAGTTTGATATTTTGCTTCATGAAAATGACCTACTTTTTTCTGCTTGCAAATTTGCAGAATTCTTTTTTTTTACCCCTTTCATGGTTTTAAATTTTTATGAAACTATGTCATGGTGTTGCTTGTACTATTGATTTTGCCTATAACTTTGGTAGTACTCTCTTTTTTCAAAAATTATTTATTTATTTTTTTACTGAGAATTGATTTTGGCCTTCTTTGTCTGTTTTTTCTTCCATCTTTAGAAAGTCTTTTTATGTGAAAATTGAATCTCCAAATTTAACAACTTCTTATGAAATGTTTTCTTACTGCTTCTCCATTCTGAACATTATAATTATGGATAAGAGGAGAGGAAAGGTGCTTGGGATGAGCTCCAACCCCACTCCTGGACAGGCAGTCTGATTTGAGAACCACCAGAGGCCTGGCTGATGGGCTGGGCTGGCACAGGGGAGGAGGGCGGCCTCATGCTCCCATGGACTGGCAGGAGTGACCACATGGGAAGTAACACCGGGGTGATCAAGGCCATGCCTGTAAAATGAATTAAAACTGAGATAACGCAGCCTTAATTTGGCAGGAACTGACACAGAAACTGGGGGTGAAGGGGGATTAGGCTACTGATGGTCTCAAGCAAAAGGAGCTGGGCAATAAAAGCCCTTAGCAGCATAACAGCCATTTTTATGAGTATGAAAGGACTAATTCTATCTTTTCCCTTTTTTTTCTTAATCTCCCTAGAAGAATTGTTTAACAATGCCTTTGGCAATTTATGTCTTTTCTATGTCTTGTTTGAGAACTGGTCTTCCATAAAAGGGTATGAAATTAGCTGTCATATTTGTCATAGGGATCTTTTTGAAGGCATTGTCAACAGCTTATCTCTTCACATTTGTTAGAGTCATGTGATAAATTTTTGATAGTTAAGATAGTGATACAGCTAGTTTCTCATAGTCCATTGAAAAGAAAGGCTTGTGATAAAATTGTTTGGACAATATTTCATGCCTATATCTTGTACTCTGAGTGACTACTACAAAGACAACAATATGCACTGTATTAATTATTGTTACTATTAGCCTTGTTTTGAAACTGTTCTATTGTTATTTTTTCTCTTTAAAATAAATAAATAAATAAATAAATAAATTCTTTCCAGCAAAAGTGAGACCTCAGGTGAACTACCAGCCCCTCTTGTGCTGTTTACCTTGTATTGCTGATGGGAGGCAGAGGCAGGAAGATTGCTCCAAGTTCAAAGCCAGCCTGGGTTACATATGAGTTTAAGGCCAGCCCATAACACATACATTTGTCCATTCTTTGTAAACTCCAGACCCACTAAGGTCCACTTTTTTAAATGAGGTTTTCTCACTTGAAGCATAGAAAAAATAGAAATAATTTGAGTTGTTAATTATATAGCCTGAGGTAGTCAGTTCCAACTTTCCTATGGACATGGTCTTGCTACATTTCTACTTTCACAATAATTTAAACATAACTGGTTGTGTTCATCAAGTAACTAGCTATTTTCTTCAAGGAAAATACTTTGCAAAGTTCATCTCCATTTATAGTTCCAAGGTCCTCAATTATCAGTAAGTTACTCATTTCAACTGTATTCATTCTTTAGGTCTACCACCTTCTGAAGAGGCTTTTACATGTTTTGTCATTACATTTCTGCTGCTTCCCATACCTTCTAAGAAATTGAGTTGATAAGAAAAAAACATTTTGACATTATCCTTAATCGGAACATTAAATTTTCTTCTAGCCATTGAGAGCAGGACTTTGTCATTTATGTCTTGCCCTTATATATTCATCACACTTTTTTCCTCTAGGTCCATGGTTAAGGTTTTTTTCTTCAAGGCAGGATGGTTTCACAGAGGAGAGCAATTCATGGTAGCAGAAAACAGCAAAAGCAACAAGAAGGGGAAATCAAGACAAGCTTCTCTCTGTCCCTTATATTGTATCCAGTCTACCAGGATTAAGGAGGTGCCGATCCAACCAGTGGACTGATCCAGCAATCACCCACTCTTCATCCCAGCACCCATAATCCTAGCATTGCACACGAACCAGTCACACACTCTAGATTCAGCCACCTCTGAAAAAAACCTGTGACCACCTGCGGTGTTGGAGGGACATTTGACACAAACCATGATGATATAGGAGAAATTCCAAAACTGCTAGATGTCCAAAATGCTGAGTTCGCACTCTAAAATCAAGGAATGAACTCTAGAAACAAGAGGGTAAGAGTAGGAAGAATTTATTGAAAGAAAGAGAGAGAGAGGAAGGAAAGAAGGAAAAAAGAGAGAAAGAAAGAGAGAGAGAGAAAGGAAGGAAGGAAGGAAGGAAGGAAGGAAGGAAGGAAGGAAGGAAGAAAGAAAGAAAGAAAGAAAGAAAGAAAGAAAGAAAGAAAGAAAGAAAGAAAGAAAGAAAGAAAGAAAGAAAAGCTTCTGCCTATGAGAGACAGAAAGGGGCCCAGAAAGTGGATCGCTCCTCTCTGGTTAAGGTTTGAAGCTGAAGGTACGTGAAAGAAGATGAGAACCACATAACACAAAATCATTCCCCACATCAGTGTGAGAAACATGGGCCAGTTACCACCTGTCCAGAGAGTTCAGAGACTGTCACACAGCACCAGTGTTGACTGCAATGAACTCTTGTAGAAGTAACAAAGAGATAAGTTTGGGATGGTTTTATTTTAAAAACAAAAACAATAGCAAAACTTTAGTCCATTCCAAGACATGGGGACACTTGCCCACCATCGCTGAGGAAGTCTCAGGGAGTGTTTAAGATAATCTTTGAAGGTGGCTGTGCCTTCTGAGTCTGAGTTTTTCATACACAACAGCTAATCCTACTTGAGGGAACAGAGGTCTTCTGGGGGTTGGGCAGGAGCAGGAAGTGGGGAGGGGTAGGTGAAGGGGAATCAGAAGCAGACCAAGCCCAGCCATCCTCATTTGCTTCTGCTTCAGGATCAGCTGTCACAGTCTTACAGCAGTGAATAGAAGACAGAGCAACAAATATCTGTCCAGATGCCAAACAAACACTACCCCAAAGTGCCAAGTGGAATTCAACACGTCTTTATAATTCAGTGTCGTATGGTGTAGTCTGAGGTTAGACAGTTCTCTAACGAAGTTATTCCATTTCCACATCTGCCCCCATATCATTTTCCCATGCTCAAATCTTGTAAGCAATGTGCACAGACACATTGGTATGGTTTGACTGTGTCCCCAAAGTTCATGTGTTAAATAGTTAATCCCTAATGCAACAGCAGTGAGAGGTGGGATTTTTAAAAGGTAATTGGGGGGCTGGGGGTATAGCTCAGTGGCATAAGCGCTTGCCTGGCAAGCGCAAGGTCCTGAGTTCGATCCCTGGTACCGGAAAAAAAAAAAAAGGTAATTGGGTCTAAAGTGCTCAACTCTCATGAATGGGTGACTATCCTTGTGGAAGTGAATTCGTTGTTACAAGTGTAAGTTGTTATGAAAGGTGGTTCACTCTCTTTCCCACTCTTGTCGTGTGGCTCCTCCCACCATGTTTTGATACAATAAGGCCCTCTCCAGAGGCAGCCTTCAACCTTGGATTTCCCACACTCCCAAATTGTGAGCCAAATATAATTCTGCTCGTTGGGAATTCACTGGGAGTGGTGGCCTAACCCTGTAATCCCAGCACTTGAAAGACAGAGGCAGGAAGATTGTCCCAAGTTCAAGGCCAGCCTGGGCTACATATGAGTTTAAAGCCAGCCTGAACTACATACCTAAACCTTGTGTCAAAAACTAAAACAAAAGAATTAGTCTATAGTGTTCTCTTACAGCAGCACAAAATGGACTAAGACACATGTCCTCGAGTCCTGATTGGTTTTCAAGTATTTGGGGCAAACAAAAATATGTTTACTTCTGAAGATGGCACCTTAGAGATTATTTAACCCAGCTTCTCACATAAGAGAGAGAGAGAAAAAGAAAAAAAACAAGGCTCAAAGGAGTTGAATAATTTGCTCACAATGACAGCTGTTTTTGAAGTTAGAACTGCTGGTCTTTGTACTATACCAACTATCTCCAACATATTCTGGTACAGTGGCTCCCCTTATCTGTGTGGGACAGGTCTCAGGACTGAAACCACAGATAGTACTGAGTCCTGTATACACCATGGTTTTCCCTCTATGTACATGTCCAAGATTATGAATTTTAGTTTGTAAATTAAGTACGTAAGAGAATAAAAATAAGGCCAGGGATACAGCTCAGCGGCACAGCGCCTGCCTGGCAAGCACAAGGTTATAAGTTCAATTCCAGATACCAAAAAAGGAATAAAAATAGTAATTAATAATGAAAAGAACAATTATAATAATATGTTCTAATAAAAGTTATTGAAATGCAGTCTGTCTCTCAAAACATCTTATTGTACTTTTACTTTTTCACCTAAAGAACTCACTTTATAGCTTTTCAGTCTCTCTATCCAAAAAATATTCCCCATCTTCCTTACAGTGAGACATAGGCATTGGCTCCACAGTCAGAAGACCCCATGGCAGACCTCAGGTGGACCGAATGAAACAGGCACTCAATGGGCTCCTCATCCTGCCACTGCAGGGACCACAGCAACAACTGGCCCTCAGTGGCAGCTCTGGTCTATAGAGACTGGATCCCTTACAGAGGCACAGCCCTGGTGCTGGCAGCAACAGTAATTGCAGTAACCTTGAGTTCTTGACATCTAGTTCTGTACAGCCTGGACCCATTGAGTGCACTGTGGTAACAGCTTCCTATCAAACCAGTGCTGTGGGAATGGGCCAGCAGGTTTAGCCTCCAGCCAGTTGTCTGTATTCACTTTAATAAACTTGTAATAAACTTCTTCTGCTGAAAAGTGAATCCTGGTGTTTGCAAACGTTACTAGCAAAGTGGACAAGCTGGAATCAGAGGATGAGATTGAAAAGCAGCTTTGCCATGTCCTACTCCATTCCCTGTTCCAACAATCCTGTAAGTCCCCTAGATGAAAATCCTCAAGCCCTCCAGTCCCCTTTAGTCATAAGAAGCATCTCACTTTAGAAATTAATTTGTCCAGTTAAATATAATAATACAACTTCTGGAATCTATTTTAAGTGAAAGCTTCTCCCCTCCCCAGTTTGAGTTGATTCTACCCAGAAGCATTTGTTGAAAGCATTTCTTTGCCCTCTCACTAGGCCACCTCTTCTCCTCTACGACAGAAGTGATCAAGTAAAGGAGGAGGCAGAAGCAAAAAGATATGAGCTAGCACAAATGAATCTGGCGGTGGATTCCTCTGGCCACAGCATGTGTTTAGAGAGATCTGATATTCCAGAGGTAAAGCAAGCATAAGGTAGATGCTCAATAAATACCTGTACTTATTGACATTAGATGTGTATCTGATCTTCCCCTTTATTTCGTTCTAGCAGCAGTAAGAACAGGGACCACATCTAGCCTTTGTCTGTACCATAGTCATGTGTTTTATTATGATATATCCTGTCATACATGGGATCACTGAGCTACTGTTTAAGTCACCTTAAGCCTGTTAGAAGATTATACTGGGGTTGTTTATGAACATGTGGTCACGATAACAGAAGTACAAGCATAGGCAGGGAGCCTGTTTTGGGCAGACCGGCAGCTTTGCACCAAAGGTTCATATCCCCAGCTCCTTCTGTGATGCAGAGCTACTGCTAGAGGTTGCCAGAGTCAGCATTTCCTAGATGCTCATGTGTCTGGGTAGGATTGTACAAAGGAGGTCTGACCAGTGGAGTATATTATTTGATGTTTTTGGGCCCAGCCCATAAAACTTTGCCATGTGAGCTGAATGCCCCCTCTCCTACCTTGGCTTCACAAATGTTGGTGCCAGGGGGAGCTGAGAAGTCACACTTCGACAACAGCTGAGTCTTCAAATGAATCTCTTGTGCATCACAGCTCCCTGCCTCTGATACATCCCTATCGCATTAAGCCAAGTGTTAGCAAATTTCTTCCATGAAGAGCTTGTTACAGCTTAGATCTAAAATGCCCCCAAAAGCCTCATGCACTGGGAAGTGAGGCCTGGTAGGAAAAGGGTATATGCTTGTCCTCTTCTCCTCCTTCCCTCTCTTACTTTGGCTGCAATGGAGGGGGCAGCATTCCTCTGCCCTGCCTTTCCACTGTGCCATTTCTGTACTGGAGCCAATCAACCATGGACTGAAACCCTGGAAACTGAACCAAAATAAACCTGTGCTCCTTCAAGTTGAAGATATCAGGTATTTTATTTTAGTGAAAGAAAGATAGAAATATTTAGATTTTGCAGGCTCTGTGGTTTCTGTTGCAGCTTCTCAGCCCTGCCTTTATAGTGTGAAGGCAGCCACAACATAAATGAATGGACAAGATTATGTCCCAGGAAAACTTTATTTACAAGAACAGGCAGCAGGCTAGATTTGGTCTGTGCATGGTAGGTGATAGTTGAATGACTTGTACTAAGCCACTACAGTTTTGGAGTTAATCTGTTATAGCACATACTATTTTGATCAATTCACTTTTCTTATTCAATCTGCATCATTATAACCCAGAAGGATACCAGGCACAGGAGGTACTCAGTGATGAATGAATGGACAGCCTTGAAAAACAGGGGCTGGGGTTTTATTAACTGTATGGAGATGAACCATGCTTCAGCCTTGAACATGGGTATAAAGTGAGCTGAACTTGCATAAATTTGAGAACCAAACAGTTTCTGGTTTATAAAACAAGGATAAGAAAAATTTTCTCCATTAGATCTCCATTGTCTTCCAAATGAAGCCCAGCGTCCCTGGCTTCACACAGACAGTCTTGCTGGTCTGGCTTCTGCTCATATCTCTGCCCTCAATTCCTACTGCCTGTTCTTCATGTCTTCCTACTGCATGTTCTTCATGCCCTGGGTTCACTGAATCAAGTTCGCTAAGTGTTCTGTGATTTTGCACGTACTATTTCCTCTGCCAAGAATGCCTTTCCTCTTCTCACTGCTCTCCCCTAACTCCTGAGCATGTAGTTTCCAGCTCTTCTTGTCCCACATGGACTAAGAGGTGATGCTCCTCCTCTGAGTGTCTCCTCCACAAGCTCGGCTTACCCCTCACTTACAGCATGCATCACAGTGACGAGTTGGTGTATCTGTCTCCTACCACCTGGATGCAAAGACTGGCCTGCCTTCCAGTTTCTCAAGCACTGTTTGGCACTTACTTGGTTCTCAATATAAAACAGTAAATATGTCAGAGAATTAAAATGAATCCAAGCCCTAAGAAACACAGCAACAAAATTGGTTCTGGAGTTCTTTTTTTCTCCTAGTATTTACAAATATTGGATATTAGGTATTATCATTCAACTAAAACAATGTATCATGTATAACATAATAACATATTGAATTTGGTTTCCTGTAAGGAACAATACAGTCCTTTTGACCTTGAAGTTGAAACAACCTCAGTTCTATCTGAGCCCAGAGCAGCACAACGATTCAGGTTTTCTCAGCACAGAGCAAAGTGGAAACACTCGCTTCTTAAATGACTGGGATTGTGCTGATGGTGCACAGTTTGCTAAAATCACACAGATACATGACCCAGATTTTCCAGAAAAATTCCACCTTCAAGTATTTTGTTCCATTTTTTTCCACAAATAAACACAAATTTTTCAAACCACGTGTCTGTTTTAAGAAAATATGCTTGTTGTTAAATACCCAGTTCCACTCCTAAATGCTGTGTTAAGTTCCTGATAAGAAGCCTTATTTTTTATTTTTAACCAAACATCTGACCTTAAAATACTTTCTAAAATTTACCCTTATTAGAAAAAGAAAACCTTTATCTCCATTTTTGAATATACAATATGTCAGCAATTCTTGTTTGTAAAACAAGATTGTTAAACTTGTACAAGTAAAAATGAATAAAATGCATTTCTTAAATTTAGGGCTTTTGAACAAACTGTACATCTTGGTCAATTGGGCTCAAACTGAGCTACTCTTTTGTGTCAGGCCCAAAATCATAGTGGAAACAGCATTACTTCTGCCAAGAAGGATCAGGCCGTAAGGCTTGTGTTTCAGCCCAACACTGAAACACCCCAGCATCTCCACGCTCATCCGGGGAGCCCCAGGTCAGCTGGTTTGTGCAGGAAAGGGGTAGGGGTCTCTTGATGGAAGCGATGGTATCTCTGTCCTCAGCCATTGCCAAATGCAGATAAGGAGGAAGAGAAGTGAGCTTCTGCCAAGGACCTGGAGCCTCGAGAGCCCCCTCCACTAAGGAACAGAATTGACGTCACTCTCAACCATCCCCTTTCCTTTCGTACGCAGCTGGCCCACAGCCATTGGCTTGTGGTTCCCTCTCTGTTTATTCTGGCGTTATGGTAGATTTCATATCATCCTCAATGCCAAACACAGGCCTGGAACAGGGAGGCACAAGACAGGTGGCAGACAGACCAGACTCAAAAGGGACTCGGTGTCCACCTCAGGCTCCAAAGCCTGTCCTGGGGGATGGTGACCACGCAGAGCAGATGGGTTGGGGCAGGGGGAGGGGCAGGCCCTTTCCTGTATAGAGGCCAGAAGGATGGAGGGAGATGCGTGGTTGAACTCTATGAAATTGCCAGTTATCTAGACAGACAAATAAGTGGATGGAAGCACAGATACGATTAAGGGATAGATAGAAATATGAACAGCTATATAGATGCAAAAACAGTAATAGCAATAGAGGTGGAGAGTTAGAAATGTCCAGGTAAATTCCCATATATATTTAATAATACGTCATTATGTGAGACATAAATGTGCCTCTCTCTAGTCAGAAAAGGGTGAGCTGAGGAAGTTAGGGGGAAAAGAGTGAGACACGTGCGGATTATCCACGGAAGCAATCCCTCTCTGGCGGCAGCCAGTCCATGACGCAAACCTTATCCACACCTGCCCTTACTTCAGAACATATTTTTTAAAAAACTCGTATAGAACAAAACTGTCCAAAACTGACCTGTACAGAATTGTATTACTGCTTTGCTGCAAGTGGGGAATTTGGTTTTTAAATAACCCATAAGTATATCTCAGGGTTTTTGTAAAATAGCTTATAAATGCAATGGTTTAGAAACTTGCTTGAACAAATATGCCCCCCACAGACACACAGAAATTATTTAACATTTTTTCACAAATTGAAACATCGTAAGTATTCTGGGCCATTAGTCAAAATGTATAAATAGTTGACGGCAGTTCCTGCTCATTGAGTTTCCTCTAAACAATGGATAAACATGATATGACCAGAATAAATACACAAAGGAATTCCTTTTTGGTCAGTGTCTCCTAATGATATATGATAAGCATTATCTGATCAATTCACTCTCTTTCCATATCTAGTTTCTTCCATTCATCATGCAAGCCAAACACAAAAGATCACTCAATGCTTCCAAAAACCCATCTTTACCCTTGGCAGTTTGGGTTCTAAAGTAGACTTTGAGAGCAGAGGAGCTGAGGTTTATTTTTCTGTGCCAATAGGATCAACATTTGCAGCCATGCTGTATCACAGCTCGCTTCCAAGTTCACTCACTACTGTGCTTGTGTGCAGAGAGCATGCTTTTGGTTCCTTCAAGACAACTCCGAACAGAACAGCACTTGAAAATTATAATGACACATCTGTGAAACCTGAACCTTTGGTGTGCTCTGAAGTGGATCAGAATGGGTGGCTTCCTTTAGATGAATGCCCAGGTACTTAAATTCTCTTTCAGAGACAGATTTCCCAACATCAAGTGTCCCAGTGGGTATAAAGAGCCCCAGTAGAAGGATGAAGGGAAGAAAAGTGGCTCCAGTGGGAATGCCAGAGAACAAAGTACTTCCGGTTCCTCCCTAGCAATCAGATCTACTCCAAAAACATATACTTATTTTGTTATGATGCTAAAGCAAATTTTTAAACTTTTATATTTTAAAGTAGAGCATATCTACAATGACGTTCACAGAACAAAATTGCTCAGCAAGCGCAATTGCTATCTCAAGATAAATACACATATCCACTTGGGCTGATAGACATTACTACTAAAGGCCCTTTTATCTTGCCCCAAAATACTTCCTTGCTACCCACCTTAAATTTTATGACTGACACAGCAATTGCTTCCTTATTTCTCTTTGTATTTCTGCTAGCTAAGTGCTAGTACATCCCTAAACACTGTGGTTTCATTTTGGATTTTTTTTCTCCTTTTAACATACTATGAATGTAAATCATACAATATGTACTCTTTGCACATTTTACAATTTTACTCCATGTTCTATTTGAATGTATGTACAGTTCGTGTTACTGTGTACATTTCCAGTTCACTGATTTTCATATAGTATCCCATCACATGACTAGATCACTATTTATACACTATTGCTGTTGGCAGAGATCAGGTTGTTTCTGTTTGGATCTCTTACAAACAAAGCTACAAAAGTGCACACATTTCTGTTGAATACTAGACAAGGAACTAGAACTAGAATTACTGTTCCATAAGGTATGATTAACCTTGGTGGACAGTGCTACAGTTGCAATCTCCGTTCAAGCTAGATGAAGCCTGGACTTACAAGTCAGGAAGGCAGAGGCTGTTTGCTCATTCCTGGCCCCCAGAGAAGTGCTCAGAGTACAGAATCCGAGAACAAGATAAAGGAAACCCAAGGACAGGTCCCTGAGCCTCCGTGAACAGAGCATCCTTGAGCAAGTCACCTAAGATCTCCGGGCCTCCTTGTCGGACACCTTGAGTTTGTAAGTCCTGCACGGTATTGTCTTAGGGATGGCATACAGGGACACCAATAGCCTATAGTGCCCCCTGGTGTGCATTTATAAAAACCTTTCTTCTGAATTCATACAAACCCATTGCAGCCCGACTTCGAGAGCACAAATGCTACAGCCGCCTCATCCCTTCAGGCTAATGCAGGAATTTTACACGGCCAGATTATCTTCAGACTGAGGAAATCCTGAGGGTTACTGCTAGATAGGAGTAGTTCACTGTGGAGAACGAAAGCCAGAGTGCATGGTTTGGCCCGCAGAGCGTGGACTGGATTTCAGCTCCCGCTTGTTTTTAGACCAGATACCCCATGCAGTGAACAACCTGGACAAGCTTACCTCTGACCCAGAGGTTGTTGAATCTGAATAGCAAAAGCTGTCAGTGTGAATTTACATATGGACAGAATAGGGATATGAAGTGCGATCAAATATGGTGTTTTTTTTGAAATGTTTAATTTATTATTACAAAGAAAGACTTGTTGTCATTAATTCCCCTCAAAATACTCTAACTTCCTTCAAATGTACTTATTCCATTGCTCTTGCCATTTCCTGAAACCGTCCTGGAAGTCCTTTCTCGTGATGTCTTTAGTCTCACTGTCTTGGCTGTCTCAACGTCCTAAGTGGATTCAAAACATTTACCTTCCATGGGCATTTTAACTTTGGGGAAGAGCCAGAAGTTGTATGATGCTAGGTTCAGTGAATAAAGTGGATGAGAACACACATTAATGTTTTTAAAAGCCTCACTTTCTGTTGGACGACACACAGCGGCAGCATTCACCATATTTTTCAGCACATCTCATGGAAGAGTACTTCCGGAACTGCTTCAGAAAGCAGCAAGAAGCTGGGTGTAGGGGCACATGCCTGTGATCCCAGCACTTGGAAAGCTGAGGCAGCAGGATTGCTGTGATCCAGCCTAGGCTACATAGTGAGCTCAAGGCCAGCCTAAACCACATAGCAAAATCTGTCTTAAAAAACAAAAAAGATCCCAGACCTGACACTGTCTCTTCTGCTGGGATGCCAACACATGGGCAGGATGCAGTCCCTGAAACCAGCCACATGGACAAGATCAGTCAGCAGCTGGATTTCTACAGCACAAGGCCTGGAAACACGGAGCCACCAGTCTGAGGTCAGAGAAATGCTCACCACCTAGAGGACTGCCACTCCTACACAGTGTGGGGGGCATTGTTGAGAGTAACCCAGCTTCTGTACCTAGAGCCAAGGCAGTAACTGACCACTGGCTCAGACAAAATGAATGTGGAAGCTCCACCATAAGAGATTCAGGAAGCTTCACTGGACCTCTTGGAGGGTCCAGGACCTGAGGTTGTACAATGTCAGCCCTGTCCCTTACAGCTGTCACTGCCTTGCCATCCTCAAAGGGCAGAGCACGTCACAGGTGACAGGAGCTCCCCATGGGTTTGGAGTCTGCTGCCCATGTGCCCTCCAGATATTCCCTTTCCCTGTTTTAGTCACATCTCTTGGAGAACGAGGAACATGAAGATGTGGTCCACAAAGTAACAAGAGAGAGTTCCTGGTGTCGGAACGAATTTCTACCTGCTGTCCTTCCAGTTAGTCCACTTCCAGTGCTCCTCCCCCAAATATCACCTCAGAGGAACAGAGAGCAAGGCAGCTCTCCCAACCTCAGCCCTCTTCTTCACGTGGGCAATAACAGGTCCTTCACAATCATACCCAGGATCTGAATCCAGAACAAAGAGAAGCAGTATATGGTGTCCAGGAGCCAGTGGTTATGGGGAGGAGCTTGGGGTCTACGCTTCTGTTTTCCATGTAACCCTAGAGTTGTAGAGAAGAAAGGACCAGGAATAATTTCTTTCCTCCAGGAACACGGGAATCCTGGGCTCAGTAACCCTGTCTCTGTCACTCACTACACAGACTGGCCACAAGTGTAGCACCATGCAGGAAAGCAGGTCAGTGAAAATAGCATCAGGGAAGGATGTTAGGAAAGCCATTATCTTAGCATCTGCTTTAATGAGTAGAGGTGAGAATTTGCATGGCATAAACACTAAATCCCTATGGGGCACTAATTAGGGAGAAGTGCTAAAGTTTGAGTTTGTTATAAAAGCCAGAGGTAGCCTGGGCAGGACCACCTACCCAGAGCGAGGTCAGGAAGAGGGAGAGCTGGATTAGGAAGGCCAGATTGCAGGCCCATTCTCTGCCTTCAGCATCAAGAAGACTGACCTGTCTCAGGTAAGGAAAGCAAGGACTAGGAAGGCAGGCCTAGATGAGGGTGGCTTCTGTCAGCTGTGTCTGTGGATAAATGAGGTGTTCCTGAGACAGCCAGACTGAAGGGTCAGCACAGGTTTCAATGAGTCTGGACTGTGACAGCCTTAGACACTGAGCCAGAGAGGCTCTGGACCAGAACTGGGTACATCTTGATCCATGGTTGGCATAGGGCTGAAGTAGAGAAGCTCTGCAGTACCACTGGCCACTTTGCCCAGTGGAAGCAGGAGTGTTGCTCAAAGGTAACATGGGTGGCAGCAGGGAATACGAGCAAGTGTGTGAACAGCAATGAGAGATGGAGAGAACCTCATAGCTTCGTGCTCCCCAGGACCCATCTTGTCCCCAGCCTTCTCACTGCTCCCCAGGGCACTTCCCACCAAAGGACCAACTCTTGCCATGTACACCAGCAAGTCCACACCCCACAGTGCTTCATGGCAATGAGAAAGGAAAATAGAGAATCAGGGTCAGGGGATCAAAGAAGTTTATGTCACAAGGGGAGGTGCATCCTGTTTGATGAAAACATCTCTCTCTGCCCAGATTTGTAGCTGTGCACAGATGGACTGTGACCCTCTGGAGGGACTTAAAACATGGTTGGCCCTACTTCCTATTCTGGTGCACTTGGTCAAGTCATGGTTTTTAAATAGCCATGGTTCCTCCTTCTACCTTAAGTCACTCACTGTGGCCACCAGCTGCTCCTGAGCCTCAGCCTTCCCCTGACACAACCACTTCTCATCACATTCAGCCCCTGATCCTGCAGCACGGCCACCAGGTGGTCCGCATTGTGTTAGTTCTCGCTAATGATGACCACATGAGCCCATCCTGAGCCAGACACCAGGGGGAGCCTGATTGGGAGACATAAAATTTGTTCCCTAACATCCCATTCTCTAAATCTTCAAAGCGGGAAAGAGAACTATCACTTGAGTATGCACTGTGTGCCAGGCCTTCAGTTTATCCTGCATAAAGGTATTACTGTCATATTTTCCAGAGGTGCTTGAATAGATTTATACACTGCCCAGGTAAATAAATTTGGAGATGTAATTCAGATTTAGATCCAGGTCTGGGCCCAAAACACCTGCTCCTTCCACCATGTCATGTTACTTCCTGGAAAATGAGAGTTTAATGGCAGAAACTCACTGCCAGAGACATGATCATTATCAGAGCTGAGTAACAGGTGGGGAGCTAGGCGTGGATGTCTGAATGCATCCTGCTTCTGTGCACTTGGAATGCGCCGACGCCCTCTTTGGCCTGGGTTTTCCCCCGGATGCCTAACCTGTCCACAGAACTCCCTTTGCCAGAACACTCCCCACCCTCCCCCCTCCTCTTGGGCCAATATCACTCTGAGAAATCCTCTTGTCTTCCTACAGGGTCCTGCTTGACCTCAACAATTCCTAATATACACCACATTTTACTGGAACTGTTTGTTTAGATTACTGTTGTATGCTCCTTGTTAGGAACATGATATCTAAGTCTTACAAAATGGACTTTAGGCCTAGCCATACCTGCAGGGAGTGCTCAGGGGACTTTAGGTCTAACTATACCTGCAGGGAGTGCTCAGGGCTCATCCTCCCCAGACCCTTTACTGCCTCCTGCAAACCTCTGTAAAAATCAAAAGGAAAGTTTCATAATCCCAGTATACAGCCGCACAGAGGAAATGCTCCCCTCCCAGAAGGGAGGAATTGGCAGACTGAAAAGAACAATACCAAAACAAGACTGAAGTCCAACGCTGCAAACATTGCATTGTGTAGAAACGCACTTTACTAATCCCCTAAGTGGCTCCCAAGCCAACCAAGTTAACAATTATGCTTAACTGTTACGTCTCTTCACTGGAACCCAAACCTGTGTTTCAACAGCACTCTCGCTCCCCTTTCCATGAGGTGCCAAGGGGATTGGCTGAAAGTATCTGTCTTATTACTGACTTTTACTTTGAAAGTTTCCCTTCCAATATGGCCTGACTCTTAACCTCTCCAGTGTGATATGGTGAACTCTGTTCCGGGCACAACTGGGCAGTGTGTGGTAATCACAAAGGAACTTACCTTCCATGGCATTAGAGGATTCAAAGACTCTCCAGAGAATCGAATCCATTGATCTTCTGGATTGTCTTCTCCACCCATACATGCTGCACCAGCGACCCCAGTATGCATGCCATCTGTGGGCAGAGGACTCCTACATTTATGCCCCTCACCTCCCTCTTGAGCCCTACATTAACATTTTTAATGCTTATGTGACATCTCCGCGAAGAAGCTTGATAGCTCACACTTAATATATCTGTGACAGATTTAAAATATGTCCATAAACTCTATGATACTGTTTTCCTCAAGAAGTGGAGCCTAAGTCTGCCCTTCAGCATAGCCTGGTCTTAATGACTGCCTTCTGACAACAGAGAAAAATGAAAGTTAGGGAATGCTACTTGAGAGACTAGTTCATAAAAGGCACTGCAACTCTTTCACTTTGGTTGCTCTTTCTCTTTCTTAGAACCTTTGCCTTGGAGGAGGCCAGCTACCAAGTTACAAGGACGCTCAGGCAGGCTATGCAGAAGCTTATGTGGTGAGGCCCTGAGGGCTCCCGCCAACAGCCACGTGAGCAATCAGCTTCAAAGTGGATCTTGCAGCCCAGTCTGATCCTCAAGCCCATTGACATGTTGACCAGAGCCTTTTAAGAAGCTCTGAGCCAGAAGCAACCAACTAAGTCAGTCCTGAATCCCTGACTTGCAGAAATAGGGGCATAGGAATAGGTCATTGTCTTAACCCACTGGATTGTGGTTATTTTGTTACATAGCAATAGATAACTGTTATAATATCCAAACTTAATTCCTTATTTTTCCCTCAATCCTGCTCTACCTGCAGTCTCCTAGTCTCAGCTGACAGTAGCTCTATATTTCCAGGTCTCTCTGGCTGAAGGCTTTGGAGTTATCAACCATTCTTTTTCTCACACCTCACATCTAACCTGTCAGAAAATGCTGTTGATACCATCACTGTATGTCAAAAGTGATATTTTCACCACTGCCACTGTTACCTAACTCAGGTTCAGAAGCTCATGGTACAGAATGTCAATAAACCTTAGAAACAAGGTTGGTAAAAAGAAAGATTCGTTCAGGGAGCTACCAACTGCAAGGAAGCAGACTAATGTCTTCGATACGCACTTCCCCATCTTTAGAAAAGCATGGGATATAGATAGATAGATATAGATAGATGATAGATACACACACACATGGACAAGATGCTACAGGCAGGAGTCCGCGTTTTTCAGGAGCTTGAATCAGTCTGGCACTGACTTGGGTGGTGAACTCTCTCATGGGATGGTTGTTTTATCTCAAGCGAGGACATTCCAGTTTCAGATCAGTTTTGTGGCTAACAGCCAGTTCCTGAAATCAGTTCTGAAAAACAAGCAAGTCACAGGAATGCAGGGTGAAAGCCATAGTCTGAGAATGAGAAAGGAACAGAAATAGAACTTTTGCTACAGAAGTTCCAACCTGTTAAGCAGCTTCAATCTGTACAGCAAAGCTAGTGGGAATCTAGTAACCTATTGCTCAGCTACTGACCTCCAAAATTAATGGCTTTTAAAGTTAACTAAAATCAAGTGGAGCTGAGGGTTTTATTTGGGTTTTCCCTCAGTTACACCACCACTACCACCTAATGGGGGCCACCAACCTCTGCCTCCCTGCTTCTACTCTTTCCTGCCCAAAGCCCAATTTCAACACACTAGCATAACACGTAAAGGTAGCTAATGCCTTTCATACTGAACTGATAAAGACCAGTGTTTCCGATGAGATGTGCTCCTATCTTGGGCCAGGAAATGTGATAACCCATCCTCCTGAGAGTGATGTCAGCAAACAACATCCTACCAGTGTCTTGGACATCCACCTTGCTCTAATAGCTATAACTCTTTATCCTAAACCCAGGCCCACAGCCTATGCCTGTGTCCTGGTTTCTTGTTATTTAGCAATACATGATTCAAAAGAGCTGCCAGTAACACAGAGAAACCTGTGCACTCTGAGAACATGTATTGTTTTACTAAATTAGAGCAAATAAACACCCCATCTAAAACTACAATTCAGAATTTTTAAATGCCAAGACAGAAAAAAGCAAAATTCCCAAACACAGGAAAATCATGAACACTTTTTGTTGATGGGATATTATACAGGTATAAAGAGTGAAGTTGTAAAATACCTTGTAATATTTGGGGGTAAATGATTAGGTTACAATGCTAAGTAGAAAATGAGAACACAAAATTGTGTATGTAAATATTAGATGATCAGAATTATGTTAAAATCAAATAACATATACATAAAAATAAACAGAATGCAAATACACCACAATGGGTAAAGACAATACATTAAACCGCAATGGCAAACAAAAACACCAAAACAACAGCCAGGACTTGGAGGAAGATTTATTTACATTGATGGGCACTGACAAGGAATCAATTATGCTTTAAAATGTCAGGCCCAGAAGGCTCAGGGAGGGAGGTTTTTAATGGGGTTGCAAGCAAGAAGCAGAGTACTTGGCTGTCTTTGATTTGTTCTTACAATATGCATCAGGGTGACCAGCCGTTTCTAGGAGACTGAAGTAACAGGAACTGAAGTAAACTGGAGGTTACCTAGGCAACTAACAGACTGGCTAGGGGGCATTTTCTGCTACAAAACCATAATCCTGCCTGTGCCCCCACAATATACCTCTGCAGTCTACGAGAAAGATTTAAAGAAAAAGAAAAAAACCAATAATAGCGCACAAAATAGGGAGTGGTGACCCTGATGGACACGAATTTATGAGAAACAGAGCCATATTCAAAGATGCAATGGCGACCCCACGTCCTGGAGGAGTGCGCCGTGTCAGGAGGTAGGAGAGTTAGGGTGCTCGGGGCAGGGCGGCAGCACACACAGAAAGGCGGTAGGAGGGGACAGTGTAGGTGATCTTCAGGAGAGACTGCAGCTGCTGCCCCAGCAGGGGCTGGCCAACGAGGACCCCTCTCAGCACCTACCCTTTTTCTGGGCAAAAGTGTTATCCCCACCATGAGAAAGATGAGAAGCCACTAACCCTACAACCAGCAGTGAGAAAAAAGATGTCAATGCCTTGTGATTCAAAACCTAAAAGTTTACAATAGTCAGTTGTAATATATAAATAATCAATATATGTGAATGGATAAAATTAATATATTTAAAAAGAGGAGACAAATTGTATTTTTAAAAATACAGATGTATAGAAAAATATAGATGTCCATAGTGTACAAAACATACACTTAAAATGACTTGAAATTTGAAAACACATAGTGAAACATACATGAAATAAAGTGCTGACCAAAAGAAAGTGGAGAGATATTAAAAGCAGAAGAAAAATTTAAAAATCCAAGACAAGAAACATTTAAAAGGACAAATAAGAGTACAGCTTTTCATACTGGTGAAAGATACTCTTCTCCAACATGATACGTTATGTATCTTTTGGGACTAGGCAACAGACTTTAAAATTGTCACATCTCAATTTTAGTAAATGAATTTACTAAAATTAACAACTGGAGTTAACAACTAAAGTAAACAATAAGACTACTGCTTTTTGCAGTTAAAGATAGCTGTAATATGAGCCACAAATGAAAACCACATATATATTTTAAAATTTATAGCAGCACTAAAAAACAAGAAGAAATAGGTGAATTTATTTTAACATTATATTTTACTCAACCCAATGTATCTAAAATGTTACTGTTAAGTAAGGAATCAACATAAAAAATTTAAGTTGTCCTATTAAGTCCCTGAAACTAGTGCATATTTTAAAGCCTATGTCCAATTTGACTAGCCATATTTCAAGTACTCATTAGCCACAAGTGGCTAATGCTATCGTATTGGGCAGTGAAAGTATACATAATTAAATAACATAATTTTTGATAAAATGTCTTTATTGAATGTTCTCCAGTTAAAGAAGTTATAAGCCAGGCATGGTGGCACACGCCTGTAATCTTGGCACTCTGGAAGGCTGAGGCAGGACGACCACAAGTTGCCTAGTGTAATGGTTGATTGTATTCATTTGAGTTTAGAAGCTTAACTAAATTGGCTCAACAATTTTACACCCTGAGTGTAGAGAACCCGCCCTGGAGTGGCCCCTTGCCCGGACCGCATAGTATAAAGGGGAAATGAGGAATGAGAGACTCGCTTTTGTGCTTTGGGGGAGCTCCAGTCTTCACCTTCAGCTTTGACATCATCACCTCCTGGCTTTTAGCACAAACTCTGCACTTTCCACTTTGGATCCTCCAGCCTCCGAGTGTGGACTCTTCAGCATTCTGTCACAGACCCACTGGGCTCCTGATAGGGACTTTCATGGGACACTGCGGTGAACGCCAGACCTTGTACTGAAACCTTTGGTCTCCAATGTACAGTCACCCTCCGCACGCTTCCTCATCTGACTCTGTGGCTGACTATCGTAAGCCAATCTTGTAATTTCTTATACATTTATATATCCTGTGTTACATCTTTCGCTATTAAAACATTGACTGATACGCCAAGTTTAGGCAATTTAGCAACTTAGTGAGATCGTGTCTCAAAATTTTAAAAGGGCTAGTGATACACCTCAGTGTGGAGTTTAATCCCCAGTACCACAAACACAAAAAAGAAAATATCGTAACAAATTACAAATATTTAGAAACAAACAGGGGGAACTTGCCACATTTTTAAAGGGTGTTCAATAGAGCCAAAGTAATATTCACAAAAAAAGGTGCATAGTTTTAAAAATATTAATTAGAACTCATTTAAGAAGGATTTAATACTGTAAAAGTAAGTTTTCAGCACAAAAAGCTGAAAAAAATAAATAGCAGGTAAACTCAAAGTTAGAAAGGCTATAAGAAAGATGACGACAAAATTATTGAAATTGAAATGAAATTTACCAAAACATCAAAAGTAATTTTCTTTAGATGAGAAGACTTCTGGTGTTTTTTATTCCTTGATTTTCTATTTCTTTTTCTTTTCCCAATTTTTCTAAGAAAGTATCACTTTTATAATGTAAAAATCTTTCAAGAAGATATCACCACAGAAGATTTAGAAAGATTATTTATTTTCAAATGTCAAGTCTTATTAAAGTACCAACAAAATCCATTTTTAAAACTTGAACAAAATAAGCAGTTGGATGAATTCTGTGAAAACTGGATAGCTCGTAGATTGCTGAAAGGTTGCTATGGCCCAGATATGCTGCCGAAACGTCCAGCCACACTTTCTAGACGTAAAGATCAGCAGAAGGCAGCTAAGAGTCCCTTAAGAGATAAGGATGGCCCTCAACCTTCAGGAGAATCTTTTAGAAGTGGAACAGCCTGCACTTGTGGTCTGAGCAGAGGAATGATCCTGGCCTCTGAGCAACTCTGGCTCAGTAGTACTTGGGCAGAGGCTACTGGCTCCTGCAGACTGAAGGGATGTTTGATCCTCTATTCTCAGGGATTAAAAAATTAAAAGGAAGGCAGAAGAGAAGGAGAGAGAAGAAAAGAAAGTTAGCATTTCCTATGACTTCTGATAAAAGGCCTCTAGCAAAGGGCAACTAGGTTAGGTCAAAACTAAGGCCTTGGAGAAGCATGTGAGCAATACACTCTGGTGCAGGTTACTCTACTGGTCTACTGCTGTGTGCTATGAGCCCTAGCCTGGGCATACTTTAATCACCCTCCCTACGCTCTGCTAAAGCCATCCTGGCATTTTGCCGGGCAGATAGTGAGCTCGGCAAAGGAAACATCCCTTCTTCAGAGCTTTAGTCCTGAGGGAACATTCCCATTCCATCTCCCAGGAGAAAAGGTGCCTTCCTGAAGGGAACAGAACCTGACCTGAGGGATAGGTCCTGCTTACTTTTCTCTGATTTCTGGAAGGGTCGATTTATCATGGCAGCAGCTCCCTCTACTTTCCCAGGTGATGTCTCCCTTGAGCAAAACCACTTAGAATTTATGTTCAATCCCCATACCTTCTTCTCTCCTCTTTCCTCCCTCTCTTCCTCCAGAATATTCCCATGGAGCTGTTTGCTCTACTCCACCTCCCCCTTTTCAGTAATCACAGCATCGGAAATGTAAATGCACACATAAATTTGATCCATCTCACATCTCAGTACAGGTCAACCCTCAGACTCTTCTGAACTAGTTCCCTCATACAGAGAGTATTTGTTTGGGGGAAGGAGTTGGAGGGGAGGCAGAAATGGGCATCATAAGATCATAGGATATTATCAGGCATATCATGTAAATTGATGTAACTCCCTCTATGATATATCATGATGTCATATGTCAAATACAGCAGTAGCAGAGCCCCGAGGTGAAGTGAGTATAAGGTTAGGGGAGGATGACGGATTACCTATGGGAAGAGTTTAGGAGATACGTGTGTCCATATCAAGAAGGTCATTTGGAAGCAAGATTTGTCATGTACAGGGATAAATTCCCTACGGTGAATGTTATCATTATGTATATCTAAAATGTACTATAAAATTTTTTAAAAATTAAAACTTTAGGACACTTCTGGTAAGATGGTGACCGGGTAAGCCGCAGAGAAATATCCCCCCAGAGGATCGCCAACCAGATACTGAAATACAGCAACATGAGAAAGATAAGAAGGAGAGAAATGGGTGCCCTGGTACCCTGGACCCAGGAAAGATCTGAAATGGGAATTGGAACTCTCAGAAAGAGCAAACAAGACCTCTCCTGGAGAAAAAGCTCAGAGGCCCACCATGGCACAGTTAGAGGAAGAGGAGGCAGAGAAGGAAGGAGCCAGCACTCCATACACACCCTCAGCCCACTCCCTCGTTCTGGCACTCACAGCTTCAGCCTCAGAGGCCCCTGCTCACGGAGACATCCCCAATAGGCTGGGGGAGAGCAAAGCCCTGAGAGCTGGTCCAAAATCCGAGAGGAGAAAGCACAGCCCAAAAAGGAGGCAATGGTGGTCAGAAGGAGTGGTCAAATCCAGTGTGAAGATGGGAGGATACAAAGGCCATTGAAGCAGAATCCCCACTCTGCAGAAATTTTTCTAATCAGTGCCCTGGGGCAGGCCAGAGTCAAGGCAACCAATGAGCAGCCCACCACACACAGCTCTATGCCTGCCCCGAGGATATGGCCTCAGACCTCTCCACTGTGTGAGCAAATACCAGCAAAGAGTAGCAGAAAGCAGTGGGAGTGACCCCAGGACCACAATAATTCCCAGGGATCCAGTCCAAAAACAAAAGGGAGCTGGAACACAACAGAAAGACTGAGCTGCAGACAGAGGTGGGCTACACGGCCCCATGCCCTTCTCACTCCAACAGTAAGCAGGAAGCATGAGCTGAGTTACCAGGCTTCAGCTCCCACTCTGAACTCCCTCTCTGAGCACCATGAGTCCTGTTGGCCTGAGCAGGCACCATGTGATCCTGACAACAACAGGCTGAGTCAACAGGCTTCAGGACTCACCCTAAACTACTAACATGAGCACCAAGAGAGACTCCACACTGCTTGCATATATGAAAAATGTACAAACCCATAGCGTCAAACTACACAAAAAGCAGCAGTCCTGGAGCTTGAGAGACAACAACGTACAGTAGACCCAAGAAAACCTTAGTACACACCATGATCTACCATGGTGAGCACAGGTAGACCTCATGCCACTTGTGCCCAGCATCGTAAGTGCACCCAATGCCCAGCAAGATCGAGTGGTGGGATGAGGCGAAGACATGGAACTAGGGTGTAGGCCTGCCTCTCTAGCTGGGAGGGGATAGTCTCCAAAGACACTAATGGCCTATGGGGGGAAACCAGGGACTTTGGCCAGGAGCTTAGAGGCCTGAGGGGGGAGGGGCCTCCCTTTGCATTGCATGAGAGCCCTGAGGACCTAGATTGGGCCTCCCACAAAGCGGTGTCAGGACAGAGTCCAGGAGTCCGTGCAGGCGGTTCCTTGGACTTGGATCGGCCCAGCAGCAGCCCCCCCAGCCCTGGGCGTGTCCGGCACTCTGCCCCATCCCCAGGGCATGCCTGGTGTTCCACCCTGCCTCCAGGGCATGCCAGGCACTCTGCCTGGCCCACAGGACACCCCTGAAGACTCACCTGAGCCTATAGATGCAGACGCACTGACAGAGTCTGGCAGTTCGCTGTGTAACCCCACCTACCCGACTGGACACCCAACGGCTGTGAGGGCTTGTCAAAGGGTGCCTCTCCACCTCTTATACAGCATATTTAGAAGCAGCCAAGTCTCTGCCCAAAGTAAGAGCGTGAGGGAGTAAATAAACCAAAAGCGCAGTTATTACCAGTGGGGAGACCACTGACAGGGTGGTAGAACAACAGAGGTGAAGTGGAGAAAACTGATTAATATATAACTGAGTAATAAAGACAAAGATAACATTATGTAATACAACATCCAGCGGTAACCCCCTACTATTTTCGCTGTAATTTGGTATTTCCTTTATTGTTTTTGTATTAACAAATGCAGAGATTACACTATATAATACAGCATCCAGTGATGGTTCCCTACTGTCTCCTCTGTAATTTGGTATTTCCTTTACTGATTTTGTTATAACAAAGATGAAGATAATATTATGTTATACAGCATCCAGTGCCAATTCCCTACTATCTTCTCTATAACTTGATATTTTCTGTATTGTTTCAGTGTTATTCTGGGTTCTTTTGTCTTAAAAATAAATTTTAAAAAATTAAAAATTAAAACTTTGCTATTTAAAAAAAAGTGGTCATTTGATGCTGAAGCCAGCAACACAAGCCTGACATTCCTTTGCAGTCAATGCACTTCTATATTAACTGTAATAACTGTAAGTACCTATTTCTATTGGTAACATACTAATCTATGCCTCTGACATTTTGTGTTGCACATTAAATTCCCTCAGGGCAGTGACTGTGCTTATTCTCAGTGGTATACCACACACCCAGAGCTTTGTTATGTAACTCCAGCTGCCTGAAAGATTAACAGAACAAACTGTGCATTAAGCAAAGAGACACTTCCCTGCAAAACGCTAACGTCCCTTCCTATGCAGTGAACTTTCCCCCTACCTTCTACTTGAATATCTAGTCTGTGCTAGATTGTTGTAAATCTTATATTCTATGATGGTTAGTTCAGTTTTAAAACTAAAAGAAATAAGACATTATGGTAATATCAGCAATAAACTCCCAAGGCTAAAAAATATTTTGACAGTTGGGTATGGTGATACATGCCTGCAATCCCAGCACTCAAGAGGCGGAGGCAGGAGGATCACTTCAAATTCAAGGCCAGCCTGGAATACATAGTGACTTCAAAGTCAGTCTAAACTCCAAAGCCAGTTCCTGTTTCAGAAAACCAAAATTAAAAAAAAAAAAAAAACTTTTGGCATTCAGTTGTTGACATGTGTTGAAATCTGTGATTGTTTTTCAGTGGGATTTTTGGGGGGATTATTTTTGTATTTTTACCCTAAGTATTGTATCCAGAGCAAATCCTCCTGGCATTATATAATCTTTAAAAACATGATTTCTAAAAAATACTTAAATTAATTTTCAACTGATTCCCAAATCTAAGGAGTGAGAGAGATACCCGGGTGAATACTCATAATAAACATGACCTGCAAAGAACATTTCCACAACTCAGAGTCAGAACCCTAGAAATTTAGAACAAGAAGAGAATCCTGAAAGCTATGGGAGAAAAACACCAAACCATCCATAGAAGTAAATCCACCAGAACAACAGAAGAGTTCCCAAGACAAATCTTAAAAACCAGGGGAGTGTGGAATGAAGTTTTTCAAGTGTTAAAAGGAAATAGTTGTTAATCCATATCACTAAATCTTGCCAAAATACCCTTCAAAACTAATGGAGAAATAAAGACATTCTGTGACAGAGACAAACTAGAGAAATTCATGAACACCAAGGCAGGTGTCATGGCACATGTCTATAATCCAAACACTCTGGGAGGCTGAGGCAAGAGGATAACAAGTTCAAGTCCAGCCTGGGCAACCTAGCAATTTGGGAAGACATTGTCTCAAAATTTTAAAAATAAAATGAACAGAACTGGAGTTGTAGTTTAGTGTGAAGGCCTTAGTTTCAAACCCCAGTACTATAACATTAGTTAAGAATGAACTTGTTCATTAAAATAGAACTCAGGGCTACCAAACCAGCACTGTAAAAAATACTAAAGGGAATCCTAAACAGAGACAAAGACCCCAGACCCCAAAGAGAAGAATAAATCTCACTGGGAGAACTAAACAAAAGAAAAAAAGAAGAATCAAGCTCTGGAAAAATGCTGTAGTGATAGGAATAAGTAAATACCTTTCAGTAATGCTCAGTATAAGTGATCTTAACTCAGCAACCAAAGGGGCTGAGGATATAGCTCGTGGAATAAGCGCCTGCCTAGCAAGAGTTCGATCCCCAGTGCCGCCAAAAAAAAAAAAAAAAAAAAAAAAAAGCTTCACTCAGCAACCAAAAGGCACAGATTGCGAAGGGCAGCATGCCATTTGCGGAGCAGCTCTAACAACCTGAGAGAAGGAACCAGCCCTGCAGAGACCAGACTCCTGGGATAGGCTTCCTGCATAACCTCCCTTCCCCTTGGAAGAGGAAACCCAGTACAGAAGTAAACTGATCAGGGACCCAGGAAAGTCACAAATGACAACCAAAAAAGGGAAATGCAACCCAAAAAAAAGAAAAGGGGCTGTCCTTAGCCCCAACACTGGAGAATGCTGTGTCCTGGTGACATCCTACCAACTGCCCACCGCCTGCAAGGGAAGACTCCCAGCTCCAGTCAGACAGAAGCTAAACACCAAGGACTGGGAGTGGCACTGAGGCTGCTGGCAAGGACCACAGATCACAGCCCTAGAGAGGTGGGGTAGGGAGAGAAACTAGACAGTCGGCCACAGAGAGAACTTTCCTGTTGTTTTCCCCAAAGACTAGGAAGATCGGAGACAGCAGGAAATCCTAATCACCTATCACCATCCTGCCCAGGGAGGAGACTCTAAGGGAGTGGCAGTGAGCCTACGATACACCTGTTGTTATGTTTTTCTTTTAAAACCAAGATGTTAATGTATGAGTTTTCTCTAAACTAAAACCTCAGTATTCAGGTTTAATTACAGTGTGGCACTTTGCAATAAATAAATGGGTTCGGGTGCTTGATCTCTAAAAGTTTTGCCATCACTGCTCTAAACCAAGCCCAGTGACCACACAGGGCTGAAAAAAGGAGCTCTTCAGTCAGGAGTGATTTGGAACTTGCACATGAAAGACCAGAGGAAGTGGCTGGGGCTGAGAACTGGAGATGTGGAAGGCAGAAAGCTCCCAGAGGGACAACATGGAGATGAACGCAGGATTTGCCCAAGAGATAGGATATGGGCAGAAGGTGAGAGAGAGCTCAATCCAGACAAATTATTTTATAGCCTCCTCTTCCCAAATTAACTGAGGTGGTGGATCTTGGGACAGAGACAAAGACTACAGTTAACCATGCCCGAAGCACAGCTTGCAGCAAGGAGGTGGGCCCCGGGAGACCGGCAGCCCTCACCACCCCTGCACAAGCAGATAAACAGAGTTCAGGCAGGGTGAAAACTGGCATAACCGCCTGCAAATGGACTACACTAAAGCAGGAAGGGAACTTCCTGCTCTGGGTGGCTATATGACATAGAGACCATGTGAGGATTGTTTGCTAATGTATCTCTTCCAGGTTCTCTCCAGGTTTCTTTCTCTATTTTCTCTATTTTCTTTTTCTCATTTCTTTTTTTCAATTCTTATTTTTTTATCAATATTTTTTCTTACTGTTTTTTCGCTGTTTCCTGTTTTCCTACTTTTAAAATGTTTTTCAAGGTTTTTTTTACTTTGTTCTCCTCCCTATAGGTCTTTCTTTTCTTTTCTCTTTTCAACCTTGTTTCTCTCTAATCTATTGTCTTTACTCTTCCTTATTTTATTTAACTCCATCTTCCTTCAGCTCTTCACCTTCCATGTGACATAAATATAGCAGATATATATATAGATATATAGAGAGAGATAGAGATATAGAAATATAGAGAGAGAATGACTAAGAGCAGATCATTTAACTTGAGTGGCATTGTTCACCATCATATCAGGAAAACCCTTGACAGAATTATGCTTAGAGGGTTGGATATCAAGAGATTCTGACAACCTCACAACTTCCCTTGATCCCGCTTTATACCTCCCTCCCTTTGTATTCCACATCCCCCCCCAAATAGTCTCTCATTTACAGATGTCATGACCCTTTACATAGAAGACCAAAAAATTCCACCAAAAGACTCCCAGAATTGATAACCAATGTAGCAGGGCCAAAAATCAATAGCATTCTTATATACCAATAATGAGCCCACCAAGAAAGAAGTTAGGAACATTCACAACATCATCAAGAAAAAATTACATATGAATGGACTTAACCAAGGAGGTAAGAGACAGTGAAAACTACAGTACTCTGAAAAAGGGAGACTGAAGAAGACATCAGAAAATGGCAGGGCCAGGGATATAACTCAGTGGCACAAGCACCTGCCTGGCAAGCCCAAGGTCCTGAGTTTGATTCCCAGTACAAAAAAAAAAGAAAAGAAAAAGAAAATGGAAAGACATCCCCTGTTCCAGGATAGGCAGAGCCAACATTGTCAAAATGGCCATACTTCCAAAACTAATATGCAGATTTAATGCAAACCTAACTAGATTTAATGCAAACCAATAGTATTTCTCAGAGAACTAGAGGAAACAATCCTGAAGTTCATGTAGAACCAAAAGCGATCAAGAATAGCAAAAGCAATTTAGAGTAACAAGACAGAAACAAGAGGCGTCACAATTCCAGATTTCAAGTTACATTACAAAGCTACAGCGATGAAAACAGTGTGGTACTGGCACAAAAACAGCCGTGAGGATCAGTGGAACAGAATAGAGGATACAGAAACAACCCCAGACACATTCAGCCATCTGACTTTAACAAAGAGGTTGAAAATACATGTTGAAGGAGACTGCCTCTTTACTGGGAAAATTGGATATATACACGCAGAAGACTGAAGCTAGACCCATACCTCTCACCACACACTAAACTAAAATAAAAATGGATTAAAATATTAACACAGAAAAACTTTTAAAAACAGAAAAACTTAACCAGCTGGAAAATAAAAACAGTAAAGCTCTTGAAGTCACAAGTTCAGGCAAGGACTTTCTGAACAGAACCTCAGTTGCACAAAAAATAACATTGAGAATCAACAAATAGAATCATTTCAAAGTAAAAGATTTCTACACAGCACAGGAAACAATAGAGTGAACAGACTACCTACAGAATAGGAAATAACATTTGCTAGCTACACCTCTGTCTTAGTTACTTTTCTCATTGCTGGGACAAAATACCCAACACCAAAAGTTAAAGGGGAAGGCTTTATTTAGCTCACAGGTTCTAGAAGTTTCAGTTCATAATCCACTGGCTCCAAAGTTGGGTAACACATGACAGAAGGCAACAGTTCATGGTGGCCTGAAGACAGCAAAAACAATGAGAGAGAAAGAGAGGAGCCTCTTTCGGTCCTTTATATTTTGTCCAGTCCACCAGGATTAGGGTGGTGCCAATCCAATCAGTAGACTGATCCAGCAATCACCCACCTTAATTCCAGCACCTTTAATCCCAGTACTGTACTATGAATCAATCACACACTCTAGATTCAGCCACCTTGGAAAAAACTCTATGACCACATAAGAGTTTAGGAGGACATCTAAACACAAAGCATAACAACCTCAGACATAGGACTAATATCTAGACTATATAAAGAACTCAAAAGATTATACCCACAAACTAAAAGACCCAGTGATACAATGGGCAACTGAAATGAATAAACACTTCCCAGAAGAAGTACAAATCCCCCATAAATACATGAAAAAAATGTTCAACATAACTGACCATCACAGAAATGCAAATTAAAACAACACTGAGATTCTATTTTACTCCAGAAACAATGGCAATGTTCAAGAAATCAAATAATAATAAATGCTGGTGAGGCAGTGGTGAAAAAAAGAGCCCTTCTACACTGTTGATGGGAATGCAAACTAGTACAACCACTGGTTAAACCAGGATAAAGATCCCTTTAAAAAAGAAAAAAGCCAGGCATGGTGGTGCATGCCTGTAATCCCAGCACTCAGGAGGCTGAGGCAGGAGGATCATTGTGAGTTAAAGACCAGCCTGGGCTACCAAGTGAGCTCAAGACCAGTCTGAACTGCATAGCAGGACCCTGCCTCAAAAAGAAAAAGAAAAAAAATTCCACTGGACCCAACTTCTCCCCTTTGCAATATCTTCCTGAAAGAGTTAAAAGCATCATATTACAGTGATACAAGCACACTCATGTTTACAGCAGCACAACTTGCAATAGCTAAATCTTGGAGGTGGCCTATCTGTTCATCAACAGATGAATGGATAAAGGAAGTGTGATATTAATACACAATGGATTAATTCTCTGCTGTAAGGAAACAAATTTGAGTTATTTATAGGAAAATGGATGCATAATATCAAGCAAAATAAATCAGACACAAGCTTAAATGTCATATGGTTTCTCTTATGCAAGAAACTAAATTATCAATAAATTAAAAAGATAGATAAAAGGAAGCGGGGAGGTAGACTCCTAGCAAAGTAGAAGTAGACCAAGAAATGTTGGGGTGATAAGGGGCAGAGGACACAAAAAATTAAGCTCTGCCATGTACTCATTACGTACTGCAAACATGTACTAAGATAAAGGTGAAAAAAGAAAAGAAAATATTTGGTAGCCTGGCAAACAACCTCATGCCTATATTTGCTATGCTGTCTTGCCCCTGTTGAATTAGAAAAGGTATAAAAAAGTTACTTATTGAATCTTCATGCTCTAGGCAGGAAACAAAGTTTCTTTTTCATGTAGGTTATGTTTCAGGCAGAACCAAGAATGTAGAGTGAAGCATACTTATCACACAGCCCTCAAGAATGCTTCTGTTCTGGCTGCTCAGTGAAAAAGAAATATCAAACATGGTGGATAGAAATATAAAAATCTAATTTAAAAAAATATCACCTAGAAAAGGGAAATGAGAAATAAACATCAGTCAAAGCTTATATTTCTCATCAGGGAGTTCTTGTGTTGGTGTTACTCATCTTTTCATTTCTATGACAGAATGCTGCGAAATAACAGAGGAGAAGAGATTCATTTTGGCTCAGAATTTTAGATCATGATCAGCCTGCAGTACATTGCTTTAAGACTACAATGAGGCAGAATCATCACAGCAAAAGGGCAGGGTACAGAAAAACTGTTCGCCTCGTGACAGCATGGAGCAGAGAGAAAGAACAGGAAAGCCAGAGAGAGGGAGGAGAGACAGGGGCCAGAGGTACTGCTCAAGGCCGTGCCCCATGCCCGTCAGGTGACTCCTACCTCCTCTCTCCGTCGCTTCTCCAAATGTCATCTCATCAACAGATTAATCCATTTGATGGTGTTGTACTCCCCATGACCCCGCCACCTTCTGAAAGCCTCACCTGTGAACGTATGAGGCTGGGGTGGGTGTATTTTAGATGTAAACAACACTTGGGGAAATGCTGAGTTTATTTATCAGCAAGCTGGATCCCCAATGGATAAAAGACCTATTTTACCCATGACCTCCACATCCATTCTTTTTTTTTTTTAGATTTGAAAGCATCTCATTGATAATTACTATTGATAAAGTTTTCTCAATTTTAAAAGGTTGACACTGAATTAAAAAGGTAATAATTTAGCTTTTAAGGTCTTTTTTATTTTAAAGAGAGTAAAAATAATAATAAAAAATTAGAAATGATACATGGCCATGGCCATTCTTAAAAGAAGACAGAAAAGGACACAAAGGAGGACTCCCTTCTAGAGATCTAACACCTGTAGCAGCCCACTTCCTGTTTATGAGGGGTAAGAGCCTCGGCTGCCTTGAGGTTGAGGAGACACCAGGCTCCCTTTTATCTAGGCTTGAGATTGCATTGATAATCAATACACCGAAAACTCTACGAAGCGTTAGAATCTTTTGGTTCACAGACCTGCTACCCCCAAAACACCCTTCTGTCAACGTCAAGGATTAACTGGTGGTCAACTCGCAACACCAACTCAACTTAACTGGATGCGGGAGGCCTGTCTGAGGATTGTCGCCAGCAGCATAAGAGGCAGAACTGGAGAAGAGACTGTTGGAAGCTGGTAGAAGCTGTTCAGCGTTGTTGGAAGCTGTCAGGAGCTGTTGGTTCTCTTGGAGGAGTTGTCGTGCTGGCTTTTCTGATGAACTCAGCTGTTATCATCTGAGGAGCTCGGGACCTCCTTGTTGCTCAGAATAGCTTCGGTTCACTTTGGGGGCGCTCTGGTCCTCACTTTGAGCATCACTTCCCGGCTCTAGAGGGGAAAATAGTGCACTGTCAGTCTCTTGGAAAAGCTTGTCACACTGGCTTTCCTCATGGGAACTCAGCTTTCCTCATCATCAGAGGAGCTCAGGACCTCACTGTTGCTGAGGATGGCTGTGGTACTTTTCAGGAAAGCTCTGGCTCTTACTTTGAGCATCGCTTCCTGGCTCCAGTGCAGATCCCTCAGCCTGCTGGCACAGATCCTTCATCCTGCTGGCACAGACTTTCTAGTGTCCCCCACTGGCCTTTGGGCCTTCCCAGTGCAGATCCATGAAACAGGCCTGCGTGAGACGTTGTCATGGGCTGTAGGTCTCCAGCTGAACTCAGAGGCATTGTTATGGGCTGTAGGTCTTCAGCTGGATTCACGCAGGACATTCTTGTGGGAACTAGGCCCTTAGCCACATGCTTTGGTATGTGGTCAGATTTCCTGCACTCTTTGTATATGATTCTTTGGGTAACTATTATAAATAATCTTACAAAATATGTGTCCTGTATGATATTGTTTCCCCTTGCAAAAACCCCAAACTATGACACACAAAATTCCAGCTTTGGAATTTTGGTTTTATCCCTGGGCCTAAATTCAGTTATTCTCCTCTTAGTAAAACACAACAGAAGAAGACAACAGAGTTCTAGCCAGAATAATCTGCACCAGTGTGGGGGCTGGGGATATAGCTCAGTTGAATAAGCACTTGCCTGGCAAGTGCAAGGTCCTGAGTTCGATCCCTGGTACCACCAAAAAAAAAAAAAAAAATCTGCACCGGTGACCAGCACACAGCTTACTGTCTGGCCAACAAACTGAAGAACAATTACTTAAACTTCAGGGGAGAAGGTGGGTGGGAATAGCCGGGAGAATCGGCTTCCTGCCTTTTGCTTGCCTCTCACGTGTCCCAGTTGTGTCTCACTGCTGTGTTTCCCACCTCCTTGCCTTTTATGCTAATTCTAGAATGGGCAGAAACTTTGGGGGGCACTTTCTGTAAGTGTATTTTGTTCTATTTCTGTTTTCATCCAGGTCAGCTCTGATCAAACTTGTCTTTATTTCAGTAAGACCTTAGTAAAGGCCACAAGAAACTCACAGTATTTTTTAACATTCTGATATCTTTCTATCAAGTTTTGTCAAGGTCCAGTTTCCATAGAAATTTTGTCTGAGGCAGCTAAGCTGTAGTAAAGGAGAATCTAACGGGCAATGTCACTAACACATAGGGAAAGAAGGCTGCGCCCTCAACCAATTTCTGTTTTGGAGTCTCTACCCTTTTAAATCTTGATTTGACTTAAAGCTCCTTATTTCTGCCTTATTTTTAGAAACACACAATAACTTGCAGTGCAATGAAATGTAGCATTTAATTGGGCTTTAAAATTTAAAACCTTTTCCAAGGCTACTATACAATAATGAACTTTGTAGATAGACTGACTTGTAAGCAAGGCCTTGCATAAAGTGTTTGATGAGAATAAGTGCTAGAAAGAAAGATGAAGCCAAGAAAAAGAAGTACGGTAGAAAGGTACAGTTTCTATAAAGAAACCACTACAAAGGTGACATTGAATAAATACCTGGATGGGGTACTGTCTTAGTTACATTTTTCTCTTTGTGATATAGAGGAAAGAAACTCTCAACCTGCTAGATGTCTGGTACAAGTTCATGTTCTCTAAAATTGAAGAATGAATTTTAGGAACAACGGAGGTTAAGAACAGAATATATTTACTGGGGAAAAGAAAGCTTCTGTCCAAGAGAGGGCCAGAAACTGTTCTGAATGGGTTGCCAAGGACCCTGAGTTTTCTAGGGATACTTATTAAACAAATCCACAACATGAGGCAGGTCTAAGGTGGGCATGAAGTGGGACAAAACTATGGTCAGCCAATGAGTATATGAGTATAACTGCTCGAGTAAAATTAATTAAATTGGGATCCACTGGGGAAGTGAGTCCTGTACCAAGCAGGCATGAATACAGCACAGGGGCTTTTCCTGGAATTTGTTGGATGAGTAACTCTTTCTGGCTTTTTCAAGGTGATAGAGACCTATTTAGGATATCAATCCCTGATGTTTATCCTTAAGGAAATATGTGAGTGTATTTGTTTTACCTTTTATCTTCAGGTTTAGCCCTCAGCTGGAGGTTCCTGTCTCCCCCACAGTTGCAAGGCATCTCCTCTTCTGCACTGGTTCTTCAGGGGTTAGACTGCCTATAATATTTTATCTAACTTAGTTGCCTACAACAATTCCTGAGACAACATCCCTAACACCCAAAGTTAAAGGAAGAAATGTTTATTTGGCTCACAGTTTGTAGGAGTTCCAGTCCATAGTTGGCTGGTTGTAAGGCAGGGTGGTACAACAGCAGAGGGGCATTGCAGAGAAGAAATGGTCTGTGGCACACAGGCTGACAAATGCATATTAGTCCTCTTTCTGACTAAAAATGAACCTCCCCAAGTCACACTGTAGTTAAAACAGCAAGAGCAGAAAACAAGGAAAGAGTATTAAAAGAAAAATAGCAAGTCATTTATAGAGGCAAACTTATAACTTCAGACTTTTCCTCAGAAACCCTAACATCAGGAGTTTGATGTATTTCAAACCCTGAAAGTAACTGCTAACCTAGCTATCCTCATTCAATGATTAAGACACAGACTGCCAAATTGGATTAAAAAAAAAAAAACCTAACTCTTTCCTACTTGCAAGAAACACACCAACACACCTCAGCAGCAAAAATATACACAGACTGAAAGTGAAAGGGTAGAAAAAATATTTTATGCAAATTAAACCTCAAAACAAGCAGGAGTAGCTATACTCACTCACATCTGAAAAAGTAGACTTCAAGACAAAATTAGTCAGATGAGACAAAGAAGGCCAATTTATGTTGGTAAAGGGATAATCCAGTAAGAAGATATAGCAATTATAAGTACATAGTGCACTGAACAACAATGTGCCCAACTTCATAAAACAAACACTACTCAGCATAAAGGACACATGTCCCAATACAGCAATGGTGGGTGACTTCAATACTTCACTCACCAATAGATACATTGTCCATACTCAAACAAATACAACAGAAAAACACTGGAATTAAACTATAGCCTAGACCAAATGGACTTTACAGATATCTAAAGAACATTCCATCCAACAACTACAGAATATATATTTTTCTCAGAACCTCATTCCAAAATTCACTAGTACCTTGGTTCATGAACTTAATTCTTTCTACAATTCTGGTAGCATAATTCATTCCACGATTGTGGTTGCAACTGAATTGCAAGCTTTAACAAACACAGAAAAAAAGAAATAATTCATTACATCTTATCAGATCATAATGAAATTAAACTAGAAATCAAAAGTGAGAAAAACAATATAAACACAAACACGCAGGGATTAAACAATTCACTTTTGAACAAACAAGTGAGTCATTAAAGAAAAAAAGGAAGGAAATTTAAAATTATTGAATCAAATGATAATGAAAATACAACATCCCAGAACCTATGGGATACCAGGGAAAGCAGTTCTAAAAGGGAAGGTTATAGTTATGAGCGCTTATATATAAAAAGAGAGAGAGATCTCAAAAAACTTACTGATGATCACAGTGTTCTGAAAAAGCAAGAACAATCCAAAAGTGAACTCTCCGAAAAGAAAATAAAAAATAGAGATCAGAGCTGAAATTAATGAGTTAGAGACTAAAAGACCAGGACACGTGATCAATGAAAAAAAGTTGGTTCTTTGAAAAGATAAACAAGCTGGGGATATATCTCAGTGGAATAAATGCCTGCCTGGCAAGCTCAAGGTCCTGAGTTTGATCCTGGTACTACCAAAAAAGAAAGAAAAAAGAATGAAAAGATAAATAAGATTTATAAATATTTATTTATTTATTTATTTATTGTAATGGGAATCAAACTCAGGACCTTGTGCATGCCACGTAGGCTCTGTGCTGCTGAACTATATCTCCAGCCTGATTTATAAATATTTAGCAAACTTAACCAAAAGAAAGAGAAGACTCAAATCAATACAACTAGATATGAGAAAAGAGATGTTACAACAAATGCCACTGAAATCCAGAAATTTGGTCTACTTTGAAAACTGACATTCTAATGAATTTTAGAATTTAGAAGAAATTAATAAATTTCTAGACACAAACAGCCTACCAAACTGAACCAATAGGATATTTTTAAATTCTGAATAAATTAATAACAGCAATGAAATGGAAGTAGTAATAAAAAGTCTCTCAACAAAGAAAAGCCAAGGAACACATGGGTTCACTGCTGAATTTCACCAGAATGAACACCAATGCTCTTCAAACTATTCTACACAAAAGGAAGAAATGCTTCCAAGTTCATTTTATAAGGCAAATAGTATCCTGATACCAAACCAGACAAGGATACAACATAACAACAACAACAACAAAATTATAGGCCGATATCCTTGATGAATATAGGTGCAAAAAAATTAATAAAATACTAACAAACCAAGTTCAACAACATATTGATGTGGGTTTTTTGGGGGTTTTTTTGTTTTTTTGTGTGGTACTGGGGATCGAACTCAGGACCCTGCGCTTGCTAGGCAAGCGCTTATTCCACTGAGCTATATCCCCAGCCCCTCAACAACATATTGAAAATATTATATATTATGATCAAGTTGGCTTTTCTTCCAGGGATGCAAAGATGGTTCAACATACACAAATCAATAATGTAATATAGCATATAATTGGAATCAAGAATAAAAATCACAAAATCAAACCAACTGACACAGAAAAACCTTTGACAAAATTCACTGTCTCTTTATGATAAAAGCTTTGAGGAAACTAGGTATTAGAAGCTCATTCCTCATAGTAAAGGACATATAAGGCAAATCCACAGCCAACATCATTCTGAATAGAGAAAAATTGAAAGCATTTTCTCTAAAATCAGGACAAGAATCTTCAGTCTTACCTTTCTTATTCAGTATAGTTCTTGACATTTTACCTAAAGCAACTAGGGAAGAGAAAGCAATAAGGAGATATGAATAATAAAGAAAAAAGTCAACTTATCATTTTTTGCAGATATGATCCTGTAGTTAGAAGACCCTAAAGACTTTTAGAGCACATAAACAAATTCAGCAAAGTAGTAGTGTATAAAACCAACATTAAAGGTCAATAGCTTTTCCATACACCAATTACAGTCTATCAGAGAAGGAAATCAGGAAAACAATTCCATTTACAATAGCTTCAGAATAAACAAATAAAATGCCTAGGGGTCTATCTCACTGAGAGGAAGATGACTTCCATAGTGATAATTTCAGAACACTGAAGAAAGAAACTGAAGAAGATACTAGAAGATAGAAAGACTTCTCATGTTAAATTAATATTGTTAAAATGGCCATCCTTCTAAAATCAATTTACAGATTCAATGCAATCCCCATAAAAACACCACTGACATTCTTCACAGAACTAGGAAAAATCTAAAATTTATATGGAAACACAAAAGACCCAGAAGAACCAAAGCAAGCCTAAGCAACATGAGCTACTTTTTCAACAGAGAGTTAATATCTAGAATATATAAAGAACTCAAAAAATTTAACACTAAAAGAATCAAATGGCCCAATCAATAAAGGGGGAAAAGAACTGAGCAATTTTCAAAAGAAGTACAAAGAAACTTCATGTCACATAGTGTGATACGTGTGAATCAGGCTTATAGAGTGAGTATTAGACTATACATTTTGTCTCTCTTTTCTGAAGCAGAAATTGGGGCTGAGGATCTAGCTCAGCAGCACAGCACCTGCCTGGAAAGCACAAAGTCCTGAGTTTGATTCCCAGTACCAAAAAAAAATTCAAACATAAACCAGAAATCCAATCTCCTTCCTCCAACTGTCCCTGATACCACTTAGCTCCTTCCCACTTCAAATTCTACCTTGTTTGCTGTTCAGCTCATTAATCCCTATTGTATTATTATAATGTGATTTTCCCCACAGTGAGAGATGTGTCTCTATGGTGACACCAGAGAAAGTCTGCATGGAATTGTTGCAGCCAGAAGCTTTCACTCACTTTGAGAGCTACTTAAACTAGGTTGAGAGAAGGGCTAATAGAAATCTGAAGGTACCCAGCAGAGGTCAAAATTCTGTCAAAAGGTGGAGTCACTAAGAAAGCCCAAAGGACTCCTTGTGGTTGTAATCACCTGGCATAGGTATAACTCGCTTTACACTGACCTAACAGCAACTTGACAGATTTACATTTTTATAAACAACCTCAGACATTTGGCCTGAGATTTTAGACAGCCTTTTAAACTACTTTTTGAGGAAGCAGAGTGTCATATGGCAGCTACAGAATGATAAAGGACTGCTGAAGAGAAAAAAGAAACAGCTTTTTCTGTGAAAAGTAAGCGAAAATAAAAAGGGAAAAGCTCAGCTGCATAATTAATAAAAATGGCCCTATTGCAAAATCTAATATCCTCTTCTTTTTGTCTGCTCCTGCACATAATTTTCAAAAGGATAACATCATATCTCAGGTACAAATGAAAAGGAACAGGTGTCTAAGTTTTGACTCATTAATTAATGAGGGTGTCAAGATGCTACAACCAATTCAAAGAGCATTTGAGAAATTAGGCATTTATAGGAAATATCATACTAAGATTACTATATTAGTCAAAAACTGGTTAATATCCAACAGGAAAATAAGCCCTAACCTTTAAGATTATCTATCCTATTAGAAATTATTTGTATCACTAACAAACAAATACTACACATTAACTTCTGCCCACAGACAAAAGAAAGTCAAGTCCAACACAGCATTGAAAATGCCTTGTGATCTCTTGTAACTATTTCAAATTTCAAGCAATATTTTTGAAGTAGAATAAAGGCCATTTTTTAAGGGAAGTGGTTATAGGAAGCTCTGGAAATAAGGGATTCAGGAAGCAGTCATTGGAAAGGGTTCTGGGAGCCCATACACCCTTCCTCCTGAGTCAACACCAAAGGGCACAGAGGAATAGAGACCCTGAGAGGGAGAAGCCCACAGTAAACATCTTTGTTTTCTCAGACAAGTGGAAGGTAAATAATTGCCCAGAACACCTGCTCCAGGCAAGGAACCTACAGCTAACAACAGAGTTCTAATAGAAAATAACACAAAAAGGACCTCACACTGGTGACATGGTGCATAAGCTCTTTGAGATCATTTTGAGCTCAATTCCTCTGGCTTAACTTTGCCACTAGAGAGAATGAAGAGACATACAAGAGAGAACAGCTGATAGGCCAAGGGCCCCAAGGGGTGAGAAAGGAAGCATAGTCACAGAGAAGGTGAGAACCCTCTTGGACCGTGGCGGGATGGAGTATGGGGGTCAGGAACCCCCATACTCTATTCTATTTTGACCTATCATAATCCACACTTGCTGCTATAACAAAATACCTTACTCGGGGTAATTTATTTTAAAAAATAATTCATTCTTTCACAATTTAGAGTCTGGGAACTCTGAGATCAAGGCACCAGTAGATATGATGCACAATGAAGACACAATCTCTGCTTCCAAGACGACACCTTGTTACTGCATCCTCCAGATGAGCAAATGCTGTGTTTTCACCCAGTGAAAGGGGGAAGGGGCCAGACAGTGCTCTGAAGCCTCTTTTATAAAGGAGTCAATCCCATTTACAAGGACAAAGCCCTCATGGCCTAATCATCTGAAGGCTCTACCTCTTACTACTAATATATATTAAATTGTGCCGTGGATTTTGGAGGATGTGTTAGTAAGCTTTGCATCATTCTCACAAAATGCCTGACAGAAACAAAAGAAGAAAGGTTTGGAAGAAAGGTTTATTCTGACTCATGGTTGCAGAGGTTTCAGTCCATGGTCAGCGAGCACCATCGCTCTTAGCTCTTCAGCAAGGCAGAAACATTGTGGCGGAAAGTCATGGCAGAGGAAAGCTGCTCACCTCATGGCAGCCAGGAAACAGAGAAAAAGAAAAAGCCTCTGTCAGCAAGCTTCCTCCTTCTTCCACTTTTGTTTGCGTCCTCCCCATTAGATGGTGTCACCCACATTCAGGACACGTCTCCCATCAGTTTCTGTCTTAGGTGCCGATCCTCTCTGGATAGGATCCTCATGGATAGACCCAGTGGCACTGTCCTGGTTCCTGGCAGTCCAAGGGGAACAATACACCTAGCTTGCCACACTCAAGCAATGAAAGACCACATACAAGCAAAGTACGTATAGGCTTAGAAAAAGCAAAGCTTTATTCCAAGCAAGATAGGGCTCATAGACAAGCCAGGTCATTGCAAGAGTGTGAACTAGAGCAAGTTCCTTTGCTCTGCTTTCCTTTATTTCCCTCACACTTCCTGTCTTTAGGGTGCTTTACCCCCTCCTCTTGCATATATATGAATGAAGAGGGTCAGCTTAAGGGCTCTTTTGACAGTTACTGCACACATTTAGACAGGGTGGAAAGCCCAGCTGCCTCAGACCATCCCCACCAGTCATGTCTACCTATCTGCCTCCACTGGAAGTGTGCTTAGCTAGTTTCCTACTCTTTTATAAATCCAGTCAAGTTGGCAATCAAAATTAACCACCACAGAGAAATGCAAACATTTAAACCACTGTATTCTGTCATTCAGTCCCCACCTCTTTCAAAAAGCAATTTAATCATGGGGACTTTAACTCTATAATTTGATGAAATTATTAAGAAGTAATGGAAACTTAAGAGATGAGGCCTATATGAAGATCTAGTGGGTCATGGGTGTGTCACCTTTGGGACAAAAGTGGTTCTTGGACCTTTCTTTCCCTCCAGGCTCCCTGGTTACTATCAAGTGAGTCACTTTCCTCTACCACGCCCTTCTGGCATGACGTCATTAGCTTACCACAGGCCTAAACTAATGGAGTCTGCTGACCATGCACTGAAACCATGAGTCAAAATATTTTTTCCCTAACTTGTTTTTCTCAGATACAATGTCACTGGAAAAGGGTACATGAGAGGGAATGAGGTTAGAGATAAAATCAAAGTGGGAAGCAGAAAGAAAACTATGTAAGACTTGAGAGATGTAGGAATCCAGAATGGGCCATTGTGTCAGGGGTTGGCAGGTTCACCAACACTTCTTTTCCTTTCATGCTGAGCACATAGATGGTATATATTTCCAAGTCTCCTTAAAAATTAGATATGCTTTAGAATATCTACAGACAAAAAAATACAATCTCTTTAAAAGAGTAATAGCATGTTAGGCACTTCAGAAGAAAAGATCAGTGAAGTCGCCCAGGATAAGAGTGGGAGTAGGCGTAAAGAGGAAGACTGTAAGCCAGTCTTCCATTAATGAGAGGGATGACAGCAGATATATCAATAGACTATCCTTAAAATAAAGCACAGGGAGAAAAGGGTGGGAAAGTTACAGAGCTTCACAAACCTCTGAGATAATACAAAGTGGTATCACTCATAACTGAAGTCCCACAAGGAGAGAAGAGGAAAGGACAGAATGGAAAATAATTTAGTAAAGACTAAAGTGTTGCAAAGTTGAAGAAATTATAAAACTCAGATAACTTACTCCCAAGCCCTGCATTTGAAAGCAGTTTTTCTAAAGACAAAAGAATTGAGACCAGAGTTGTTACCAAACAACAGAAAATATCAGGGAAACTCATGCATTGTTTGGATAAGGCCACAAAAGCACAGCAACAAAAGCAAAATAGACAAGTAAGATTACATCAAACTAAAACCATCTTCACAGCAAAGGAAATAGTCAGTAGAATAAAAAGACGACCTACAGAATGAGAGAAAACACAGTTATTTACCATATAAGGACATTTTAGTCATACATGAATTCCACAGACAACAAGATTATGTCACCTAGTGGCATCTAGCTATCTTTGTTTGAAAAGCTACACTCTATAAAATTTGCACAATGATGAAATCATCTAAAAGCACATTTCTCGGAATGTGTTCTTGTTGCATGATCCATTATATTTGCAAACTATGCATGTGACAAGTGGTTAATATCCAAAAAATGTAACAAAATGAAACAACACTATGACAAAAAAAAGATCTGATTTTTTAAATGGGCAGAATACCTAAACAGGCACTTCTCAAAAAAAGACACACAAATGGCCAACAGGTATATGAAAATATATTCAACATTATTAGTCAACAGGGAAATGTAAATCATTCTAACTCTAATTACAATTACTTTATCAAAAAGACAAAGTAATAAGGACTAGCAAAAATTTGAAGAAAAGGAAACCTTTGCACATGATTGGTGGGAATATAGGTAAGTACAGTCATTCAGGAAAACAGTAGGGCACTTCCTCCCAAAATTGAAACTACCTATCATATAAGCCCATAGTTTCACTACATAATGTAAGGCCCATAATTTAAATAGGTGTATATACTCAGTAGAAATAAAATTAGTATACATAAGAAATGTCTGTACTTCCCTATTTATTGTAGAACTATTCCCAACAGCTAATATATACTGAAAATGAGTAATTAGTGCTCTGTTACATAGCAAGTATTTGGTGCTCAATTGCATAGCAAAGTATATTAGTCAGCTTCTCCACCACTAGGACAAAATATTTAACAGCTGCAACATTAAGGAAGAGATGTTAATTTTGGTTCATGATTCCAAAGTGCTCAGTCCATGGTCAATTGGCAGCTGGCAGAATTGCACAGTGGGGAAAAGTTGCTCAATCCACAGCAGCCAGAATGCATCAAGAGCAAGACATAAAGAAAGAAGGAAGGAGCCAGGGTCAACAATATACCCGTCCTGCTGGGTGTAGTGGCACACATCTGTAATCCCAACACGTGGGAGCCGGAGGCAGGAAATTACCATGAGTTCCAGGTCAGCCTGGACTACAAGGTGAATACAAGGCAAGCCTGAACTACATAGTGAGACTCTCTCAAAAAACAAAACAAACAAATGAAAAAGAGTATTCCTTTCCATGTATCTTCCAGAAACCCTTTTCTTATCATTCCTCTTCCTCTTTTGTGATCTTCAGTGGCTGTTAGACTATAGCTCAAATTCAGAAGCCATAAGCCTAGTGTCCACAGATATCCACCTATCAGCTATGCTTGAGGGCCACTTTGTACCTCTAACCCAAATTCTTTTTTTTTCTTTTTTTTTTTTGGTACTGGGAATTGAACTCAGGACCTTGTGCTTGCCAGGCAGGCGCTTGTGCCTTTGAGCTATATCCCCAGCCCCGTCCTACCCAAATTCTCACACCAGCACACAGACTTCCTCAGTTACCCGTGGGCTCTATGTACATGTGCATTTCCTCTTCTCGCTGCTAGAAATGCCCTTCTCCCAAGTGTCTTCCAACCTCAGATGTCCAGGCCCAAGTCTTCTCTGTGCCCTTGCCCAGCACTCTGACCAGAAGTTGCCTTGTGGTGTGGTGGTGGGTTGACAATGGGGGGTCAACTTATAACCCCCAGCTGAACTGAGTGTGTTGATGGGTGTGGGAGGCCCACCTGAGGATTGTAGCCAGCAGCATAAGAGGCAGAACTGGAGAAGGAGAAGTAAGGCTGTTGGGAGCAGAGAAAGGCTGTTGGGAACTGAGGAAGGCTATTGGGAGATGGTAGAAGCTGTAAGGAGCTGTTGCTTCCTTCTTTTTTTCCCGAGGAACTCGGCTGTTTTCATCCTCTGAGGAGCTTGGTGCCTTGTTGGCACTGAGAATAGCTTTGGTTCACTTTGGAGGAGCTCTGGTCCTCACTTTGAGCATCACATCCTGGCTCTAGAGGGGAAGATGGTGCACTGCCAGTCTGCTGAAGAAGCTTGCTGCATTGGCTTTCCTGGTGGGAACTGAGCTATCTTCTTCATCAGAGGAGCTTGGGACCTCACTGTCGCTGAGGATGGCTGTGGTACTTTTTGGGGGAGACCTTACTTTGTGTGTCACTTCCTGGCTTCAGTGCAGATCCTTCAGCCTGCTAGCACAGATCCTTCATCCCAGTAGCACAAACTTTTAGATTTTACCACTGACCTTTGGGCCTTCCCAGCACAGATCCATGCAACAGGCCTGTATGAGGTATTGTTGTGGACTCACGGCCTCCAGTTGGACTCATGGGGGGCATTGTTATGGGCTCTAGGTCTTCAACTGGACTCATGCAGGACATTGTCATGGGATCCAGGTCTCAGCTGGATTCTTTGGTACTTAGTGTGTGAACAGATTTCCTGCACTCTCATGTGTATGATTCTTTGGGTGACTATTATAAATAATCTTATAAAATATATGTCCTGTATTATATTGTTCCCTTGCAATAAACACCAAACCATAACAGGTGTTGTGTGACTCGATGGCCCTTTATGTATTACTTCTGGCATAAGATTCTGCCACTCGGGCTGGTGTTGCTGAGGCTGATTGTGTACTGTGTTTTACCTCCCCCTCTAGACTGTGAGCTTCTCGTGGGCAGGAACTATCTGTGTCCACTCTTTATTTCCTATGGCACCTGGCACAATTCTTTGTACTTAACCAATACTCAATAAATATTTGCACAAGTGAACTGGGAGGGGAAAAAGAATATCCTCTTCCAGGTCACACTTCAGTGACACACCTCTTCTTAACAGTACATTCAGCTATGAACGTATCAGTGTGTTAATCTACCTATCAGTATAGTGCCCTTATAATCCAATCACCTCCCAAAAGCTGTATATTTGAACACATGAGACTTTTTTTTTAAAGACTTTTTTTTGCTCTATTTGCTCAATTCTGGTTGCAAGTGTGGTAATGTTTCCTCCTAGGCAAGGATTCCAGAGTCAGTGCTAGACACAGGACTGTTGATGGGATAGGGGTGGAAAAGCATTGTCGCTAACTGGGGCTTCTGTGAGAAGATAACTCCACTCTGGTATGTTCCCCACAGAGGATCAGAAGCCCCACTGCTCTGCAGGGAGTAAGAGGCTGGCAGTCCTGAAGGCTGTAGGGCAGATCCCCCGAGTGTGATAAGCACGGGCTGAGGTTCCAGCCCTTCTGCCATCTCTGGAGGCGTCCTCACCTCTTGCATAAAGTCTGTCTTGATTATTTCTGGCACTAGGAAGTTTACTTGGAGATCTTCTAGAGCCAGCTCCATGGCCAGAGACTTACAGAGACCCAACATGGCTGTCTTGCTAGTGTTGTAGACTCTGAGCTTCTGAAAAGCAAAAAGAAGTAGACAAAGCAGACCAGCACAGGAGTAAGGGGTCTTAACCAAACAACCAAAGTTGTCACTCTAGGTCACAGACTAAGGATATGCCTGACTCTAGACCCAAACAAAAATTTCTCCCCCACCCTTCATCACCCTATACTAATTTTGAAGGAGTGAAGTTCTGAGATCGAGGAGCCTCTCTAAGCTTAGAGAAATGTCAGCCAGTTGCTGTCATGTGTGTCCACGCTTGACACAGGAAAAGCTACACCATGTTTTGAACATTCAGATAGGAAAGTGGAAGTAGGCGACCCAGGGGCCCAGTACTTGCAGTAATGTAGCTGAGTACACTTACCCTGGGGAGACGGCTTACTGTCCTAGGGCTTCCCAGATATGGTGAAATTAGATTATAATAATTGGTCTGTAGCACTCAGGATGTTAGTATGGCAGTATACATCTTACTTTCATTTTGTCCAGGACTGACAGTTAGTTGTCCCACACCCCACGGTAAGGCCTCCTAAAAACACATATCAGCTGGCCTTCACCCAGCCCTATGGGGGGTTTCATATTCACTGTTCTTGGCACATAAGCCACTATAGATGAGATCCGAACCATGGAGCTTACTGTTTGAGGAAAAAAGTAGATGGGATGATATAAGAAATGAGTTCAATTAAGAGACAGATAACCAGGAAACTATGTTTCCATGCCAAGAGAAAACTAGCATTCAACAAACAGCATAAATGGTTAGGAAACTATTTGGAACACTGTGGAGAAGCTGGACCTCTAAAGCAATGGACTCTAAGGTCACTGCTACCCCATAAACACAGCCAAAGTGGTGTTTTCTTCAGCAGAATCCCAAGGCTGAGAGAGAATCCTCCCAGAGAGCAGAGCCCAATTAGAGCTTATGCATCCTAGAAGCTGTGGTGGGATCAGGGCATCACTAATGAATCCCAGCCCAGCCTGCCTCTGGGTGGCCAGGGGACACACAAGGGTGAGGTGCTGAGGGGAACGTGTCTCTGTCCAGAAGGAAAACAGGTGAATCCATATTCAGCATCTTGTGTATGTCAGGAAATGTTCAGAACCAGGGCTGGTTTTCATCTGCTCTGCTGGTTGGCCAATTGGTTGGCTGACTGGCTAGTTGGTTCGTCGGTTGGTTGGTTGGTTTTTGTAGCACTGGAGCTCAAACCAGAGCTTTTTCTCCCTTTTAATCTGGAAAAGCCTGAGTGTGGCTGAAGGACGGGGAGGGCCCTGGAATGCAAGAACCACAGGAAGTAGGGTAGAGAGTACCTGAAGGAAGGGAGGGAGTGGTCATTACAAAGAAAAATTCCTGAGAAGTAAATGGCACATGCACATCACAGGCCCATTCTCCACCATTCTCTGGTCCAGAGGGGCCCAGGACTGACCTATCTCAGGGGGGCCCAAAATGACAGCAGAGCCAGTATTGACAGGATATATGGAAACTTAGGTTTCTGTTGTGTGCGCACACGTTCATGTGCAATTGCGGTGGACAGAGCGCCATATGGAGCATTTAAGATCCTCCCCTCATCCTTTCTTTGTCCCAGATCTGCTCAGTGGCTTCCAGAGTCCTCTCCACCAGAGAGCTGACCCCTACCACATACATCAGGAAGTCCATGCCCCCAAAGAGCTCCAGTGCCTGCAAAGGAAATGGCAGAGTTGCAAGTGAACGAATGCAGTAAGGGGTAATGATCCAGAGAAAACTAAGCCCTGTCTGGCCATTCTGAAGCTGTTCCACAGCAGAGTCATACCCTTACATTCAGAGCTTGAGTAAAATATTTGTTCTAACCTCCTTGAAGCATCTAATTCTGCCCTCTGCAAAATGTCTCCTCGGTCCGTGGGCCCTACCCATCCGCATCTTCACTCACTAAGTAATCCCACTTTCCACCATTCCATTTCTACCCAATTCTTTCTCTGTTCTCCCTCCGCACTGGAAGGCTCCTCCACTGGTCTGAAAACTGAATGTGCCCCTTCTCTACCACAGTATCTACCCATTTCATGCTCTTTCAGGTTCATGACCTGCCTCTTCCAGCTCAGTGGCTGGTCTAGTGGACTCCTAGCCCAACAACTGTGTGTACAAGCGCTGTGCATTCAGACTTTGACATGGATCGGATCCCTTGGGGTCTTTGGAACTGCAGCTCCAGTTCTGTAGTTCTGGCCATATCTGAGGTTGTGGGTCTCTAGCACAGCCTGGGCCACATTCTGCTGCTTCTATCTGCTGATGACCATGTGGGCTCCATCCTGGGCCAGACAGATTATGGCAAAGCCAATCCTGTAGGCAGGAATAGAAGTGGCTTCCCTCTCTCCATCCAGCTCCCTGAACCCTGATTGTTACACAAACTAAATTACTTGATTTTACCCAAGAGCAGCCTCCAAATCTTTCTAAGCAGGGAAGAGGAATTATTGAGTGCCTCCTACATATGAGGTCTTCACAAAGGCTACCTCATTTAATTCCCACAAATTTATGTATATAGTAATATTTTATAGATAAGGATATTTTCACACCAATTTTGTTAAAAAGAGCTTTAAAAAGTAATGTTCCATCAGAACAGTTGTAAACTTGCTGGGCACTTGACCTAAATTGTAGAGAATCTTTTTAGCTGCACAGCATTTTTTCCCTTTGTTCTAGCCGGAGGGCTCTGGTATAAATTACACTTTCTCTAAGCCTAACAGCTTTCCTCTGCAATTTAGAAACTTTTCTGCTGAAGAGCATGCTCCCCTCTGCAGTTCCTTAGTTAAAAAGGTCTGAGCACCCTTGACTGGGGCTAGCTAAGCCCTTGTCATTTGTCCTAAAGGAAGAGCAAATAACATTTCCACTGTCTTTTAGAGAACTGTCTGGGTAGCTGGAATTTCGCATATATTCGATTCTCATGGAGGCTGGGCAATGACAACATACAACAAAGATTTAAGACATCACAGGGATCTAAGAAGTCTAAAATTACTAAACAGTTCTGAAATATACTGGCTTAAATGAGTGATGCTACAGAATGTGAAACATCAAAAATAAGATGGTACCTCGGCAGCACAAAAACCTCCTTCCTCCTACCAATGGGAAAGACTCATTATATAGGGTTGCTCATAATGGCAGCCAGAGAGCAAGTGGACACAAGAAAAATGTAATAACAAGTAGATTCACCTGTGAAAACAAAGCTGGTGGTGAGACACTGCCCCACCCATTCCTCTGGTGCCAGTGGGCATTCTTCAATCAACAAACCCCTATCTCTGCATCTGAGATACCATAAGTGTCAAGCTTTTCCCATTAGATCAGGCCCCTAAAAGACAATGGTCACATGGCTATAAAGGATGAAGCAAGAGGGCTGTGCTGGCAGTAATAAATTTAACATCTAAGAAGTGACAGAGACTAGATACCAACTCTGATTGCCTGAGAGCAACGGGTTTTCCAACTACACCATTCTTGGAGCCCAAAAATCAGATACTTTAAGAGATTTGAGATTAAATATTAGAGCAGTGAAATGAGGTTAGGACATCGGTCAGAGGTGTGGGAGACAGACAAAGCCCAATGTAAGGTCTGGTCGTAAGCCAAGAGGGACTTCCACCCACTCACTCTTCTTTTTTTTTTTTCTGAAAAAAGGCAAAACAGAATTTCTTAACAAAGTAATAGGAGAGTAATGATAGTTAAAACATTGCATATTGTCATCTTCAAATCAGTTACTCAGAATACAAGATATGGGCATAAAAAATTCTCCAACTGATATTAACACAAACCTTCCTTTTCAATGAACAAAGAGACACTAATAATATAGCTACCTTGAATTTTTCTCCTTTTCCTTGCTCCTTCCTTTTCCCTTTCCCCCCTCCTAGTTATTTTTTCCTTTTAGGTAATTACTTCTAATATCTATTGTACATTGTAGACATTATTCACTTTTTTAATTTCTTACAACAGGATTTTTTTAATTCACTTTTTAAATTTCTTACAATAGGATGTTTACACCTGTGAGTCTGATTTATTTCACTTGTGAGTATGGTTTCTAGTTGCATCCATTTGCCTACAAAAGTCTCAAGATTATCCTTCTTCATGGCTCAGTAGTGTACCATTGTATAAAAATACCATATCTTTTTTTTTTTATTTTAGAAACATAAAAGTACAAAAACCTATTGACAAACAGACACCCATTATCATAGAAAATAGTACAATCACAACTAATCTATAGACAAGGTGATATGGTCTCAACAGTTGTTGTTGCTTTATCCATTGATATCTTCGAATTGTAGATGTATGGACCCGTATACAGACATGCAAATTTAGTCAGACA
>PVLD010014041.1:0-53753 GCA_004027595.1 Dinomys branickii | reverse complement strand
TAAACCTTTGCTTCTTTAATTTTTGGCATCAGGTATTTTGTCTCCATAATAAGAGAAAAGTAACTGAGACAGAATTTGGTACCAGAGAAGTGGTTCGTTGCTGTGACTATACCTGATTATGTAGTTCAAAAGCCTTGGAAATGGCTTGTGGGAAGAGTTTGGAAAGATTCTGAGATGTTGACTGAAATAGAGCTGGAATACCTTCAACTATTCTGTATGGACGATTCTGGTCAGAGCTCAGAAGACCAGAAGTCTTACAGAAATCCTGCAGAGGTTTCTGTTGGGAAGAAGGACTGCATTGGTTGTTGCACACCAGATGATGTGTCATTGCTTGGCAGAAAGGTTGTCTGCATTGTGCTTATGTCCACAGACTTTGCCGGGGATTGAGATTAAGGGCAGTGGACTGACTAATCTCGCAGAAGAAATTTCAAGGCAGTTGAATGTTGAGGTGGCGGCATGGCTATTGCTGGGGCTTTTAGCCAGATTTATGCTGAGAATCAAGAACAAAGAGCCCAGGAGGATGATCTGAAATGTTGTGAGTTTGGTCAAAAAGGAACCTCTTATAAAGCTGTGGACTGCAGATCTCTATTGCTGATGAGGAACAGGAGAATAGAAAAGATGGCCTAAGGACATCACAAGAAGCTGCAAATCTCCACCCTCTGGAGCCTCAAACCTGCAAAAGTGAAAGACTTTGCTTTGAGAAGGAAGCCACAGAGTGCCATGTTCCAGAATGGTGGCAGTGGCCACACCAGGTTCCAGAATGTAAGTAGCATAGAGAATTTGTCCCTCAGAAGTGGATTCAGAGTGCCCAGTAATCCAGGCACTCGAACCCTACAGTCAAGAGAGAAGAAGGCCTGACCACTGCTCCAGCTGGCAGTAGACCTTGGCATTATCCACATGGGGCTGGTTTTAGGTGCATGCAGAATGCAAGAGTTCTGAGGTTAAAAAGGCTTCCACTTCGATTCCCAAATGCCTGGGAGGTCAGGCAGTGTGCCTCTGAGAGGGCAATATGTGAAGCTATGAGTGAAAAGCCTAAGTGCAGTGGAGACCTCCGAAGGCTGGAAAAGCCAGGAATGTGGACTGTCTGAGGAAAGCTGCAAGGAAGGAGCAAAGCAGGCCCAAGAGGAAAGCCATGGGAGCTACAGCCACCATAAGTGCCATAGAGGTGGAGCCACATGGAGCTCACAATTTGGCACATATTGCTTTGGATGTGCCACACGAAACTATAGAACTTAATGTTTGCTCTGCTGGATCTTGGATTTGCTTTGGTCTCAATGCTTTGTATCCTTCTGTTTGTGCCTTTTGGAATGGTAATGTTTGTCTTGTGCCATCGAATGTTAGAAGTGTGTAATTTCATTTGTACAGGGACTCACAGATAAGAGTTTGCCTTAAATCTCAGAGGGGACTTAGGACTTGGACTTTTCAGCAATGCTGAAACTGTTAGGACTTTGGAAACTCTCAGAGATAGATTAAAATATCTTTTACATAAAGGGATGTACATGAGTCTTTGGGGGCGAGGGGTGGAATGGTTTCCCTCCTTAATTTTGGGCATTCGTTTTTTTTTTTTTTGTCTCAGCAATGACAGAAAGGTAACCGAGACATTAGTCAAACTTATTCTGGAGATAAAACAGAGGAAGAACAGAACGGTTTCTCAGGTTGTCTTACATCAATAAACCATTAAAAAATCAAACAAACCATTAAAAATGTCCTTGAGAATTTAGAGAGAGTTCAGGAATTGGGAAATGGGATCCGTAAGTATAACATGGGTCAGGTGATCATAAAGTATTGCATTCTCCAAATTATTCTTGTAATCTTTAAATCTTTCCATTTCCTCTTCTATTTCATTTATTTCATTGCCTGATAATATCACAAGAAACTTCTGCACAATGCATTTTTTTTCTGTAGGCCTAGGTGGCTAAAAGTTAAAGATAGTGAAAACTGTATGACAGTGTATTATTTCGAATGTTAGCACTGCCAATTAAGCAACTAGGGTCTTCCTTTGAATCCATTTTAAATGGCCCCATGTGGCCTCTCTGCAGCCACACTCTTCTCTTTCAGTGAGAAACTCACAAGTCAACAGGGTAAACTACCTGGAGCTTTCCCCTTGATTCCCAATTAGACCCCCTCCCTTGGTATCTGGGTGCTCAAAATTCCCTCTCCAAATGGGTCTAAGACTATTTCCAGATCTGACATAGGACTCTTTGTCCAGTGTAGACTGTGTTCTCAATGTGCAGTACACATGCATAGGCTTGAGGGATGCGCCAAAGACAACTGTTTTCTGGATCTTGGGCATGGTATGAAGACAGAATTTTTCCAGGACAGCTATGCTGGTGTGTATGAAGAGTCTCAGAATGTAGAGCAAAGTGAGGTCTGGGAGGTGAAGGCTACCATGACACAGGTAAAAGGCTTTCATTTGTGTCTTTCGTCAAGGCTCCATCAGTTCTCAGAGTAGCCCTTTGTGCCTCTTTCACGTTTATGAAGAATGCAGTCTTATATACAATTCTCTCCTAACAACCCAGTGTGTGGAATTTCAAATTAACCTAGAAAATTAGCCATTAAATACAACACTACACCCCAAAGCTAATATATCTAACTTCCAAGAATCTCCATCCTATGCTTGCTGGCCGATGAAAATAGTATCTCATTTTCCTGATTCTGTGTCATGCATATAAAACAAGACAAAACGGAAAAGGAGCGGCTGTCCATGGGATGGCATACAGGAAATGACCAAGTTTACTTCAACAAGATGGGTGGTTACCCAGTTAGTATTTTAGAAATACCAAAATAGTAACCAGAAGGCAGAACCAAGAATAGAGTCTAGAAGTTGATCACGTCTCAAACTGGAAGAGACATGTTTGAAATTATATGTACAGCAGGAGTATAAATATCATAATTAAAGAAGTTGAAAGCAAAGAAACAAGAATTGAGGTATGAAATGGCTGAAGCCAAATGCTTTAGAATCTAAATCTATAAAATCTGAGCACAGACTGGGTAATTTGTGTGTCTTGGCTTGCTTAGTGCATTAGGCCAAATGCTCTAGTCTGGGAAGTTATGATAAAAGCATTTTCAAGAGCAAAACAGGGTCTCTTTGCTAGGAAAAGGCCCAAGATTTAATATCAGGCTGGTAGCTATAAACTACCTAATGTTATGCCTAGAAGCCATCTTCTCAACAGCATTATTAATTTCTGTTTCTCCCACAAAAGAAAAAGGAAAGAAATGCATCTTGATAATACAGATTTATGCTTACTTCTTTTTTAGGTATAGGAAGAAAAGCAAAAGCTGCCAAGTAAATGTAGGTTAAGGTAGCAATTCATGCATGGATCAGAGGTGTTTTGCATAAAAAATGTCATGGCTTTATACCCTTAACTGAAAGGCTGTTAGGATTTAGACTCAGTTATTGACGCTCAAGCATGGTCTCAATTATTAAACAGCCCACAAAAGAGAACTGTGCTAATTTACGACAGTATTTATTGCAGACACTTCATGATTGGGAGAATTTCAGTAAACTACTTATCCTATGTGTGCCTTGATTTCCTCATCTATCAAATGGTAATATTATCATCTGCTCAGAGTTTTTATAAGATGTAATAATGAGTGGAAAATGGCTTTCAAAAGTACAATGTTATATGAAGTAAAGGAATAACTATCTCTAGCCAAGAACTATTTTCAAAGACTAACAATTTCTAGGAAGTAAAGTGAGAAGTGAGCATGAAGGTAAGGAAAATGTATGGCTATTGCTGTAACTATATATTCACTGTAGGAGGTAGTTACTAAAAATTCAGATATAGATTGTATCCTGCAATCAGCCAAGGCATGTCTGGGCAACAAAGATAATGCCAGCAAATACCATGTTGTGATTATTATGGGTGGTCAGAAGATAAACAATATTTCCTATAATCAATTTATAAGTAGGTTTTTCTCATGATAGTTCACAATGTGTTCCAATTCACCAGCCCAATTTAACACAGGAACCAAATCACTATTAGAGAAAGAGGAGATAGGTAGATATGTTAATTCTGATCATATACTACATGAATGACTTCAATGTTTTTCCTTATTCCTTTTCCTTTATTTTTATTTTCTTTGTGTTTTAATAGTGGCATGTTTACTCCTGTCACAGCTACTTGGTCTTTTTCGGATATAGATGAATATCTATAAAGTGTAAATTAATTCTCTATTGGGCACCTATTAGAACCTTACAATAACTACTTTTACATGTTACGCAATTCCACCTTCAAAGTTAGTACTGTTATAGTCTTTAGGGACAAGTATATAAATATTCTTTGCAGTGATTAGCTGCCAACACTTAGACCTAAAATGGTCTTTGGTAGGTCCTAAGAAACTCCTTCAGTGGAAATTATCTAAAGTATCTTGAATGGTTATTACCATGATAAGGAAAAAATTAAAAAACTATCTTTCCTGTGACTTGCCAGACTTTGGCCATGTCCGAGGGTCATTAGCATGGTACCATCAGCTTAGCCAGTTTATTGGCCTTCTCAGTGGTTGAATTGATTACACATATATTCTGGTTGAGTGAAAAACAACTGGCTATTAATATAGCCCAAATCCCCAAATGAATCACAATATGGTCAATTTAAGGCTGTATTTTGACTTCTTATAAGAAGGAGATGCTGAATATCTTTCTTCGGTGTTCAGATAAGTAAAGAGCCTTAAGTTAAAATACGTGAAAGCCTAATTAGCTGTAAACAGAAGAGTGGAGGCAGTGTTGTCGATATGGTGTCCTTGTTTCGCCTAATTACAATCATCTGTGCATCTTGTGAAACATAGTCATACCTCACCCTTAACCAAAACTACCTATATTAGAATCTTGGGATAAGGGGGGAGATGGGTAACCGCATGTACAATAAGAATTTCATTTATTTCTGATGCCTGTTCAAATTTAAGAAATAATGTTGCAGATCTGTCTCACTGCAGGAGTCTAGGATATTTAACAACTGTGTCAGTGCTTATTCTTCACAAGAATGCTATCATGGAAACAGAGCACATGCTCTCTATACTGTGGGGCACGTAGAGTATGAATTTTATGAAGAAAGAAAACGGGTTTGGGGTTTTTCACCACTGTATTTGCAGTACCTTTGCACAGTGCCTGGCACATAGTGATGGATCAGTGGAAGATCTTACATAGGTAATTGACTTCATATGCATATATACTACAAAGATGCCAAAGTCCAAAGAAGAAAAACAAAACAAAGCAAAACAAAGAAAGCTACCTATTCAAGATGTTCCCACCTAAAGGAGAGAGACTCTACAAGGTAATATGTTGGGATCCTCCTCTTTTTGTCTCTTGATGGTAAGAAAGCAAAGCATCTATCAAGGGAAAATGGTCTTTAGAGGGATAAAGAAGCCACAGCGATGCTCCAAAACAGTGCTCCAAAACTGTGCTCCATACTGCTCCAAATCATGAAGTTTTACTTTACTGTCCTTAGGTTATTCTTAAAATTTTTAGATTCCCTGTTAGAGGTACTAGTTTTGAGTGCTGTTACTGCTGAGGTAGTTAACTGTGCTTTTATTGAGTAAAAATTAAGGTCCTTAGTATTGTCATATGTTCCAAGAGGTGCCCCTGCATAGATAGCACTAATTTGGAGTGACAAACATAGCTTAAGAGAAAAGGATATTGATGAATTTCTACTCGCCCCTTCCTAATTTTCATAGCTAATTAGATTAGACAGTGGCAAGTACGAGGAAAATGATAGATGTGTAATAAAGGTAGGCTGTCCAGAGGTTTATTTTTAAAGTAACTGGAGCTGAAGCAGAGGGAATTGAGAATTGACTAGCTGTAATATGGAGAGGAAGGGGGGGCAGGGAAGAGGTAATATATCTGACCCTCCTGCCAGTAATATCAAGCAGCAAATGATCAAGTAAAGGTTGGCAGGCTAGCCTCTGCCTTGTATGTTGACTCCCTGTAACTCTAATACTGTTGACATATCCTATCTCTCAAATCAATGAATGACTGCATTAGACCCTTCTGGTTCAGTTTGGACTAATTCCAAAAACCTAGGGGTTTCCATCCTGCTGCCCTACGATTTTTACTTTAAATTCCTCTGGGACCTGAATTAAGTTTTTCTTCCTGTTATCATGATGGCATTTCTTTTTTTTCCCAGAAAGGAAACTAGCTCACCAGTTAGTTTTTCCCCTGAGTTCTCTTAGAGTTTATAAGAAATACTAAGATTCCTGGACAAAAGAGCTTATAACTTCACCAGAAGAAGCAAGAGGCTGTTAATGAAATGAAAGACAAGATTCCGTAATTAAGGGAAGGTGATACCTGGACTCTTTTCATAACCATAAAGCTCCTTAATGACTTTCCCTCCCCTTTTGTGTCATCACAGGAAAGTAAAATCTTAAATGAAAACATGGGCCCAAAAGAACTATGAAATCTCAGTTATTTCTCATTCACCGGCATCCAAAATTCTTTATTCCATGGAGCCATTCACATTCTGGGAAATTCTGTGATGTTTTTCTCATTCTACCTTTCATACTGCTCGTTTATTCTGCTCATTTGTCTATACTGTTACATTGTGTGGGCTAGGATAAAGCGTGTTGGAATGTTTTGGGTTATCCAGCCTATCTTCACTGAGTCTGACACTCCAAATTCTTAGGCACACTTGGGCTGCTCCCTAGATTTTCTGTCCTATTTAATGATCCATCTTTTCAGGCATAAATACTAACGTGTTTCCTTTCTAGCGCATTTTGCAACAAGTAGATCAAGCCCTCATTCATTACTTAGTAGAGTTTTATATTTTTCTTCACAGTTCTGTACATGATGTATAACTAATCCTAAGAATTTTACCTTTTTTCTCATTTAAGTATGTTTTTTACCCATTATAATTTCTGCCTCCCTCTTAAGCCTTGGGGCCACAACCTTTTCCAACTTTGGGATAATTCCTTTTCTTTGTCAGAAGCCAGAAGCATCTATTTTAATCAGTTAGTTCTATTTATATACACTGTATTATATACCTTCTTTCTAATTTTTCTTTACACTTGTCTTTACTTATATGCTATCATAAATACTTAAATATTAATTCTTATTATAAAAATTCCTTTTCTCTGTGGATGAAATAATCAAACTTGAGGTGACAATCATAGTTATCGTTCCTTCCCAAGTTGGTAACCACTCTGACCATTCTTTATAGACATCTGTCTATATATTTACATTTATGTATATGCAGAGAGATACACAACCATGCGTGGATATATTTTAGCCTGAGAGATATAATGCAGAATTTCCTTCTAGAACTGAGAAATTTCTGCCAGATATGATGTCACTTACCATTTCAAATTCTATGCCATCATAGTCTGGATCTATTATATATTTTCATCTTTTATTAATGGATATTTAGGTTGTTTCTAGGTTTTTTTTCTATTATTGCCTTTATTGTGCACATGTGCCAACATTTCTCTAACATTGTTCTTGGAAATGGAATTAATGGGGTAACTATATGCATTTTAAATTTTGATAATTATTGATAAAAAGTATACCAATTTATATAACTAAACTCAGAGAAAGAGGATAATGTTTCTCCATACCTTTGACCAACATATTTATATGATGAGTTTTAAAAAATCATTGTTTGATTTGCCTTTCCCTTGAAATTGGTGAATTAAGCATCCTTTCAGTTGTCTATTCTTAAACTACCAAAATGCATCTGAACAGATTTTAGAGTAGCTCATGGTGAAAGGTATAATGTGCAGAGGTTAGGTTCCACTTTGTATCCTGTGGGCACAGAGCAAATCAGGCAATCAAAAGACTTGAAGTGATCAGCCAATAGTTTTCTTTCTTTCTTTCTTTCTGTTTTTTTTTTTTTTGGTACCAGGAATCAAACTCAGGACCTTGTGCTTACCAGGCAGACGCTTATGCCACTGAGCTATATCCCTGGCCCAGCCAACAGTTTTCCACTATAAGATTGGCGAATTCTTCCTGTATCTTTCCAAGTAGATGAAAACTTGGTACTCTTACCTTTAAAAAGAAATCGCTGTTGCTTTCTATCATAAGCTGCTGTTCTAAATTTAAATTATTTTCTCCGTCAGTGAAATTATTCTATCTAGCCAAACTTAATTTCTCTGTATTATATTTCCTTCTTTTATTCTATTTTTAGAAGGTTGGGGAAGAACTGGTCACCATGCCTTAATTGAAAGCTTTTTAAATATTTGAAAACTATTAAGAAATCTGTTTGGAATCCTCTTTTCTCTGAAAGAATATGGATCTTAACTAGTCCTCCAGGATACTTTTAGTTTCTACTGCAAAAAACAGTAATGGAGGAAAAACGTTCCTCAGTTTGCAAAAACTACCATTACTCTGGCATCCTTCCTTCAATTGTACTCTATACAAATTGTTGTGATATTAGACATGTAGTTCAGCTTAGTTTTAGACTCTCCATGTTTTAAGCACTTTCTAATATAAATTGAAAATTAGTTGAGAACACTTATAATGGCTACACTGCTTTCTAGAATGCACCTCAATTTGTATGACTGTCCTGATACTGCTGTACATTTGTGGTGGATGATTTCTTCCTACTTTGAATAATTTCTGTGAATAGCCAAATGGCCAAACTCCTGTCTAGAATGACTATGTGGATTATTATGTTTGGATATGTTGTTCCCTCAAGATATAAGACTAAGAATGTAGTGAGTACTTAATATATGGTTATTTCTTCATACAGAGCCTGACTCAAGTTTTCTCCAGGGCTGAAATAATTACTCTTGTCTTAAGGAAATAATTATTATATACAACTAAGGTTACAACTAAACAATTTGTGAAATATCACCACAGTGTCACTAAAGAAAAAATAATGAAAAGAATTACCCAGAAGGAGGGGGTAAACATAATCTAGTCATTCTGTTTGACAGTTGCCAGAGACTCAGGGAGATAGGAAAAAAATAGGACAGAATTACAGGCATCTGTGTTAATGGACACCAGGTTCAATCTGTATAATAGAAAAAGCCAAACAGTGTTGAGAAAGATTTCATAAATCCTCCTAATGCAATGGATAGTTAATGGATAGTTAGAGATGAATATTTTTAGCATGGGGATATTTGAGATTTTTAAGTATTTGGGCCTGATGTTAAAAAAGGAGAAACCATTTGTGCAATCTAGTTTACCTAAGAATATTCTGAATAAGTGAAAGGTCCAATCAGTAGAAGATGCGCCTAAGTTTATTTTTATTGTAATTTATAGTATTTATCCCACACCTATTGTTTTATTTTATCTTACTAACATTTGGGTTATGTATGGCAGGTTGGGACTATTATCCTCTTTTAAATGAATGAACTAATATTAGTCAAATAACTAGGTACATGTCTCAGAAATTATTTTTTGATCAGTTTTCACTGTGCTGTGATCAGAACCACTTGCTAGATAATTACAACTTCATTTCCCCCTAAAGCCAGTTAAATTAAAAATATTAGGTTTAATAGTATGAAACCAACACATTTATAAGTTGAATACCTGAAACGTCCTACAATTCGGTGTAATATTAGAGGTAGGGAAAGAGGAGATGTATATCCCTAACATTTTCTCCAGTCTAGTGTCATAAGCTTCCTTTACACAGAGCTCACAGGGCCACGCTGTCAAATGATAGAAGGTTTTCAAATTCTTTGAGGAGTGAAGCTCTCACATTGGTATGTAACAGGAGCAAAAGAAATATGTAAATTGGGAACCAAAACAGAGTAGTAAATCTTGGGCACAGTTTACTTTTCAAGAATATTTTAAGTAGCGTATGTTTTCTTTTCATTGACAGTCCTTGCCCTTGCCAAATCAGGATGACTGACATCCTTAATTTGTAATTTCCTAGATTTCAAGAGCTTTTTTTCTTTTTGATTGCTGTATAATGGTTTACCTAATTATTTTTTCAAGTTGCAACTTTTGATGTTTAATTTCAAAATCAATTTAAGGTGTCTCAAGCTCCATTAATACACTGTGTTATTGCTTCACTCATTTTCTAGCAAAGCACTTACTTTAAAAATGCATCATTCTAATGATTTTAAATTACTCTACAGTGCACATACCAATTTACAGCTATTACAAAATTTTACATTTTTTCTAAAGTACTTCAGTTTTAAAGATGTTCTGTATTTCAAAATAAAATGAAAGTTAACTTTTAAAAGGGCAAGAATACAATAATCTGTCTTCTCTGTTATAGAATTTAATCTAATTAAATCAAACTTGTGTTCAATAGGCACATAAAATTAGCTTAAACTATTATAAATTAATTTTCTCTTCATTCAAACTAATGATCACATCTCTTATACATGAACACACACTCGTTGTGTACATATGTAAGCACAGAAACATGCAAATATACATTGGTATGAGCGGACAAGTGTTTGAATCTATGCATGAGTGTTCAGTTATGCAGTTAAATATGTGCGTAATTATGTGACAGTGTGAATGTTGAGTGGGCAAGAATCTAGGAATATACCTGCAGATGAGTGTGTTTATAAGTGTGTGCAGGAGTGTGTTTGGGTGTATGTGTCTCTGTGTTCATGTACAAACACTATGATAGTGTGTTTGTATGACAATGTGTGTCTTTCTGGTTTAAATACATGCTTGAAAATTAAATGTTACTTGCACTTTTATACAGGCAGTCATCAAAGTGTTCCCTATGAATTATTTCACTAACCTTATTCTAGAATGGGGGAAGTACTCCCTCAACTGTAACACATCTGTATGATATTTGCAGTAGAGAAGTATACAATTTATAACCTGCTTGAAAAGGGCATGGAAAAATAGCTGTATTCAAACTTTTCCCCAAGATTTTGCATCTGATTATATCAGTTTAATAGATGAAAATATGCTGCCAAAGTTGGAAAACCTTCCTTGCTCACCACTTTAACAAAATTTTTTGATTATTTTCTAAGGATTCCTCATTCACAGCGACACATGCCACTCTCAATGCAATTGAGTATACTTTGAGATTAATACTTAAAAGACTGTAATTACCCTCAAATTTTCCCCAGACCACCCTTGAAGTAGCAGAGGGCACCAGACATATTGCTGGGACCAGGTTGGTGATCATTCACTGACCAGCTTCTTTTTTTGTTAAAGGGTACTGGTCTAAAACGTAGAATGGGAAGTGCTGAAGGGCAAAGCTATCATGCAACGAGTGCTAGGCCCAGGGCTATTTCTACATATATTATCTGACTTGATCTTGGCTTCAGTGTTACAAGGTAGTATTATTTCTATGCAGAGAGGTGGCCTGGTGGCTCAGACAGGTTAAAAGAGCTGCCTAAGGGCATTCAGCTAATTAGAGGTGAGGCTGGCATGCGACAGAAGTCTATCTACCCCATAACTGTGTTCCTTGTGTCACACCAGGTTGAATATTTCTGAACAAATATGAAGAGATGACTTTTCCAGAAATTATATCTTCCCTTACTGAACAAAGGGTTTATTTGCCTGCCTGCTACTCTCTGTCACTCAGTTGCCTTTTTAAACAATGCCTAAAATTTTGATTGATATCAAGTTCATATCTATGTTATAGGGAATGAATACATCCATGAACTAGATTTCCTGTGTTAAGCCTCATTGTGTATGTATTTTAAAGTATGTTGGCTTCACTAGTCTCATTGTTGTTGGTATAATATGTACTATTTATTCAATAACTATTATGTGCTACAAGTTTTATACATATTACACTCATTTTACAGATACGTTAGGGAATATTCTTGAGAATATATTACCAGAAGTAGCCATTACCATAACCCTGTTAAGAGTTAAGGGTAAGCTTCTTTGACAAGATCTTGTTAAACCAATGGATGTAATGGAATCAGTTTCTTTATAAAGCAGTGACAATGGTACTCTTACTGCAGGAGTTATATGGATGAGAGACAATATACGTAAAGCACATTGAATATAACAACTACTTGATACATGATGGCTATTATCTGTGCCATTGCAATTTATGATAAGTTTGGACCTTGTCATTAAATGAATTTAGCTTCAAAAACTCTACCTCTGTGTGATTCAAGACAGTTGACTACCCCTAAGTTGCCATTTCCTCATTTAAAACATAAGGGTAGTATGTTATAGCACCTTTCTCCAATGTGTATTGCAGCAAACACTACGATGTCCTTCAGATCTAAAGAATTATGAGGCAACAACTGGGGTTCCTGATCAAAGATCTGTGGAAAACTCTGGTAGAAAGATTTTCCTATGCAGGGCTTTTTAAGAGCTTATGTTATGAAAGTGTGCTTTGCGAAGTTTTGAATGGGAACCAACACCTTTAATATTTCTCCCTTTTCCCTCTACAAGGAGCTGGGGATATAGCTCAGTGGAATAAGCACTTGCCTAGCAAGCGCAGGGTCCTGAGTTCAATCCCCAGTACCACACACAAAAAAAGAGGTGCGCCTTTTCCCTCTACAGAATATTTTGTATTTCTTGATGATATTTTGCATAAAACAGTTATATAGATAAAAAATTTGAAACATGAACTTATCATAAAGATTAAATTGATAATATTTGTAAAGCATGTATATAGTAAGAGCTCAATAAATGTAACAGCATTAGCATTATTGTGATCATAAGCGTTAAGTAGGTATAATAGGTTCAAGAAATTTGTTATGTGTCATGTTTACTAGAGTTAATAGCAACATGTTGTATAGTTGGCAACTGTTAAGAAAGTGGAAGTTAAGTGCTCTCCATTAAAAACACTAAGAGTGTGAGGTAACATAAGTGTAAAATAGTTTGATTTGTCCATTCCACAATGCATTTGTATGACAAAACATCATGTTATATATCATAGGTGTATACAACTTGTATTCGTCAGTTAAAAAACACTTAAATTAAAAATAACCCTCATCACAATGTAAAGGATATGGGCCTGAAAAGGCCAGTTTCATTTACTCCTAGAAATAGAGATCTACAAACTCAACAGCCCAAGTATTTTGTTGTCTAGATTAACATGAGCTAGTCAAATGCCGGTAGAAGTTTCTGCAGATAATACATTATATAATAATTTCATTGAGTATACTTACTTAGACTAAAAAGATTTCTTAGAGCACCAAAATTTTCTTTGAGAACTAAGGTTTTTCTGATGTACTTAGGTTTGAATTTCACAGTAAGTGTTCTGTTATTCCACTGTATTTTCTGATTGCTTTTAAGGTGCTCATGAGACTCAGTTTTTAGCAGGCATTTCCCCATATAAAGTTTTCCCTCTTCCCCTCTCCACTTCTCAAATAAAGAAAAGCAATTTAAAATTTTGTAGATATAAGGTGGACTGCTGTTGAATGCTTGACTTATATAACTGGACTATCTCCTTTCTGGTCCTGATTCAGTTCCCTAGCAATCTGGAAATGATTTGCCTATACCTTTGTGTATCTCCTATCAAGGTACACATAGTTTGATTAAATATACATTTTTAAATTTACCTATTTTTTTTACTACTCTCTTTAAAATAGAAAAATAAAAACTTTTATCTATTTTCTCCTCCTTATGGGAGAGTTAGTCATATTTTAAGAGCAGAATTTGATGTATCTCAGAGTCAAGTCCATTTAGAAAAAGCCTATTGCAAAGTAGAAACTCAGATCTAATATCACATTGAGGTATCTGAATTTGGTCACTGCATCCCATAAAGAGGCAAGGCACTGTGGCAGTTACATAGGCATGAATTTGGAGAATGAGGTCATGGAAGCTCAGATGCCAACTCAAAACTTGGTGATCTTGAGCTGCCACTATGTCCTTAGTAACTCTTCCTTATAGAGCACACTTGATTTTTTTAATACTCAAGCTAAATAAAGCATCTGAGGAATATTTCATGGCCTGAGAACCATCCAAGGACTCCACTGAAGGTTGAGTTATAATTCTTGCCGGTTCATATATTGTTATTATCTCTATAAGTTTTCCTGTCTGTCTAGAGTGTGTCTAGCTCCTTTTATGACATAGAAACTCCATCCAAGTTGTAAACTTATTACTTTATTATACATTTTATCTAAAGCATATGCTAGTTTCCTTCTTGAGACAGAGAAATCCTGTGCTTCTTTGGCCTATATTCTACACAGGAAAAAGACTAATGGTAATTCTTCTACTATTGTCCCATATTTGTGTTTTTATTATCTTTTGCAGAACTCTGAATATGATTGGTTTGATGCATCTTTGGTATTAAAAAGTATATATGTATTCTTTTATACTTCCTTGATATAATTTTGTTATAAGCCGAATGTTGATTTAATAATGATTACCTCTGATGTCTTATTATTGCCAAAAAGGATTTCTGGCCAGTTAAATTACAATCCAATTTAATTTCGAAAATACATTTGGTTATATTTCCAGGCTAACAATAATACTAGCATATGCTAAATCAGTGCTGTCCAATAGAACTACAATGTGAGTTTCAACTAAGAACCACATATACTATATACTTAAAATTTTCTAATAGTCACATTAGAAAGTAAAATTAAATGCGATAGAATTAATTTTTTAAAGATATGTTATTTAAACAAATGCTGCCGAGGCTGTGAAGAAATAGGAACTCTTCTCCACTGCTGGTGGGAATGCAGATTGGTGAAACCACTGTGGAAATCGGTTTGGAGATTCCTCAGCAAACTAGGTCTAGAGGTCCCATTCAACCCAGCTATTCCCCTTCTGGGTATTTTCCCGGAAGATCTGAAAACATCATATCACAGTGATATATGTGCACCCATGTTCACAGCAGCACAATTTATAATTGCTAAATTGTGGAAGCAACCCAAACGTCCATCCACTTAGGACTGGATAAAAAAATTGTGGTACTTTTATATAATGGAGCATTACTCAGCTATAAACAAAGATAAACTCCAGGCTTTTATAGATAAATAGTCACAACTAGAGACCATACTCATAAGTGAAATAAATCAGACCTGCATGTGTAAGCAACGTATTGTCTCACTAGTGTAGGAACCTGAAAGAGTGAATAAAAACTAGGAGGTGTGATAGACATTGTGAAATGAAAGGCAAATGCTCAAAAGTAAAGGGCAACTGGTGTGTGGGAAAGTAGGGAAAGAAGAGGAAATCATGTATGTATGTATATACAGGATAGCTGACAGTCACACTACTGTCTTCTATTGCTTTACTGAAAGGAACAGTTAATGATTACTTGTTTGATCAATTTTGCATGTCTCTATTTCTTTTCCTGAGAAACCACTTTGAAGATTATCACTACGTAATACAACAACCATTGTTAATTTCCTACCACTTTGTCTGTAACTCTGTATTGTTTGTATTGTTCTTATGCTATTTTGTAAGTGGATGTCTGTTTGTTAATGTTTTTTTCCTTTATTTTTAAAATAAAAAAAGATATTTTATTTAATCCTATACACCAAAAATATCACTTTAACATGTGATTAATATAAAAATTAATGAAAAAATACTTTAATGTTTTGTACAAATCTTGAGGAACATTTCTGGGAGAAACAGTTCACTGATTTCAATGAAAATAAAACCTTACTTTCCATTTGTCTTTATCTTGAAATCACAGTGAATCACAGAACTGATTACACTGTGGTTTTGTGTAGGTTGTAAGGAGCTCAAAAGCTAGGGTGAAATTAGATGTTTTTTAACTGTGTATATGGCTTCGTTAAGTGAAGAACGTATTTCTCAGTTTTATGTACAACTATGTGTTTTAATATCGCCAAGTTATTGTGTATCTCTGACAACTTTCAAAACATTTTGATTGCTATAGAAAAGATCTTGCGATCTTTTCCTGAATATATGCACTGCTAGCTTTCTAGAACTTCAATGGAAGTGTTGATAATGGAAAACCATCTTCTGTTGAATATGAATAAGGTTCTCTGAATGGTATATTGGACAAAATACTGGAATGGAACGAAAAAAGAAGGAAGACATGTTACGTACATGGACCAACTCATTATAATGAATATAATCATTATGTACAATAAACATGTATTACTAAAAACAAAATTAAAAAAGAAAAGAAAAGCCAGCCAACCAATGTCTAAGAGCAGAAGTGTCGTTCAGCTTTTCATCACTGTAACAAATGCTTGAGATGATTAACCTGTATTAGTCAGTTTTCTGTTGAGATGTCAAAATACCTGCGGAAATTGACTTAGAAAAACATAAATCACAAGACTTGTCTTTCATATAAACTATGTGCCATGAGTTCTATGACTATGCACAACTCAATCAAAGTTTTGAGGACTCAGTTTCGTCATTTATAGATATGGGAGGTAAAAATAGATGATGTTTAAAATCTCATCTAGTACCAATATTCCAAGTTTGTGCCAATAAGTCTGTCAAAGAAGAAATGAACAAAGAAAGACTGTTCAAAAAGAAAGTAGACAATAGTATTTCAAATGCCTGAACTTTCAGTGCATGACATGCAGAATTTAATTTTAAAAATGAATGACCCTAGCAGAATAGTGAGGGAGGCTAACTTTGATTGTTGAAATTGCACACGCTTGACTCCATTGTTAACCTCACTATGTTGACTGCTGTGGCTTCAAAACTATCTTTTAAACAATGCTTCTCACAATGTTCTTCCAGGGCACATTAACAGAACAGTTTTGCTACCATTGAATGGGCTTGTCTAGCTTTGTTGAACACTAATATGTTTACCCACACCTTAGCACAATAAACTCTTGATTTAGGTAGAACACAACAAGCTTTTCTTTCTTTACTTAGAATAAAACAAATTCTAATTATTAAAAATAGATTGAAATGTGAATTTAGCTTAAAAGCACAATTTGAAGACGTGTAAACTGTCACCCATGCTGGGTGATGTGCCCAAGTTATATGGTTAGTTAAGGCTCTGCCAGTATATTTAGGGTCATCTGATCTGGGTGACCTAGAGCTTTGATGAGGTGTAAAGTGGGTGAGAGATGTTTAGCTAAACTTTGGGGCTGAGCAGGATCAAGAAAGTATATTAACAAATCTAGAAGCAAATGTGACATAAAGAGACAGATGAGGAGAAAACTACCTTTCTCAGGTTCGAGTCTATGAGGATGTTTAAATAACCACCTCTCCTGAGATTTCATGCCATCTGCCAGTGTCATTGTGGGTATGGGTTCCCAATTTAAACTTTTTGTCTGCTCCCACACACTATAGCCTGAGACTTTTTATTTAAAGTTTACCCTATTTTTTTTTAATCACTGGCAAGTTTCTGATAGGAACAAATGTAAATCATTCTCAGCGGAATACTTTCTTCATAGAGACTTAGAGATCCAAACTATTTGAGTTTGCCATGAAAAACAAAGAAAGGAGCAATTCTTTTTCACATGTTGGGAGAAAAAACAAATCAGAGACCCAGACTCACAAAAAGTTTCTGTGCTATATATTAGATACAATAAATAACCACATCTAGTGTATTTCGAAGAAAAGTAACCAAAAACAGGATCAAGGAACAAAGACTTACCCAAACTAATGAGCATTAAAAAAAAACCCTAAGCAAATATTTTAGAAACAAAAAGTAATTAAGTTAAACATTCAACAAAAGGGTTAAACAACAATAATCCCAAACAGTGAGTGGTTTAGTGCACTAGATGAGGAATATGACAAAATTATCTATAAAATAACCCAAATAAGTAAAAAAAAAAAAGGGAGGAAAGGAAGCAAAAGACTTGGAGTGGAATGATTGAAGGGATTCCCAAAAAGAGATAATACTGAAAGGATTCAAAATTACAAAAACTGAAGAATTTCTGTAATTTGTGAAAGACATTAGTCCTCAAGCTTAGCAAGTCCCAAATGGGATAAAAATTAATTCCCACTGATCTTCAAGAAAAGTCTGCTGGCTTTAAGCTTGAAATATTCACAATAAAGTAACTTTTCCCTGTCTCTCACAGTCAATTAGTTCTTGTATTGTAAAATGAAAAAAAATACCTGCCTTATTTATACCTCAGGGCATTATTACAGTAAGAAAAATCTATTGCCTAGAAAAGATTTATTACAGTAAAATATTTTGGTTTTGGATATGTGGTAGCAATAGCACAAGTCAAATTCTATACAGTACGCTCAAGTATGCATTCAGTCTCTATGAATTTGACCTTATCAAGTTTCTAAGTGAAAATTTATTGCATTTGTTTTTTAATGAAGAACTAATCTCTGCACTTTACATCGTTTCTGCCATTTTAGTCCATGGTTCAGAGGAATAACTATGTAAATCAAATATCTGGAGCAGTTCTATGTGTATTTTTGTATTACCATAGTGCAATTTGCACTTCCAATTCTCTTAATGACCCTGTTGTAATGCTATAAAGATGAAATGAAGGAAATAGGTCTGTAAGTATTTGGAGAATAAATTACAATCTTCACGTAAATGTAGGTTATTTTTATTATAGGAATATAATTCAGCTTACTTTGGGAGGCACAGTCATCTGATTTTGGCATACAACATTGGGACAATTTACTCGGACCTATCTCCACACCCTGTCCATTGATTTTACACAATGGAACCCTGGCTTCATTCCATTTTTCTCAGCAACCTGCACCACAGAACCTTTCTGCCTCCGCCTTCTTTGTCAGAAGACTGCTATGGCGGCAGAACATACTGAAATTTGGCATCCGTGTGCTCTCTATCTCCGTAGGTCTCACCCTTGGGGAAAATGTACCTTTCATACACATCCTTTTTGGGTCTATGGTCACTTCATGTAGCTAAGCATGAATTGAGAAAAAAGCAAAATAGCTAATGAACATAGAATTCAGGAAAAGAGCTTGAGTAAATGAAGGGGCATTTAATAGTGAAATACAAATTTTGCCTATTTTGTTGTATTCTTATTTGTTTGTTCAAATAATTCCTTATTATATTGTACTTAAACCACATAAATAAGCATGCATCCCAACACACGATGTTACATTTGTTTGCTTCACAATTCTATCTTTTTAAAGTATGTCCCTGGTTTGAGAATCATTTTAAGGCTTTAATACATTGAAATAATCAGTAGAGTTAACTCACATTTACTAAGAGACATCTGCAAATTTACCTCATACTTTAAACTTGTCAAATTATCAGAATTTTCACTGTATTTTTGCATTGCTGCCTGCTAATGATGGCATAAGAGGTGTGGCTTTTAATGTCTCAGAGCTAAATGTAAGAGATATCTTTTGAAAACATTATATATTTGATGTGCTTTAAATCATCTCATGATATACGCAATCTTGGACAGTAAATGAGCTCTTTTATAAAAGAAAGGGAACTTTAAAATCTGAGAATAATTTTGGATTCAATCTATTTTCACTTAATCCAAAAAATTCTTGGGGGTGACACACCACGTCTGAGTAGGATGTGTTGCTAGGAAATCATTATAATAGTGTGATCCCCCCTCCCCCATTTCATATCTACCTACCAAAGATACTTCTTTTTAAATAGTGTCTTTTGGTACATTTTAGATGTAGATAATGATCACATTCATCACAGGGGATTTGTACCTGTACATGACGTATTTTCATTCTTCTTTTTTCCCAATCCCCTCTCCTCCTTTCAACCCCTCTTCCCTTCCCTACTTACAAAACTCTGTTTCCATTGAACCCTTTTTTCTCCTTTTCTCTTTATTCCATTCATCTTTCAAAAATACTCCTGCATATTCAGATCGACACAATTAATTTGATTTGGAATTATCTTTAGGGTGCTTTTCAAGGATCATCAATGAACTTCACTTACTTCAATCATCTGGAGTTAATGGTTTGACCTCACTTTTGTTTTCATAGTGTAGCTACCATGCTTCAAGTTAAAGTTTCTTTTATTTAATTAAGTAAATCAGAGTCACCTTAGTTTATATTTTATGTTTAACAGAGTGTAAAAAGAATTATTTTAAAGTAATTTTGAGCACAGGCCATTATACCTTGAATAACAAGTTAAATATAATTAAACCTACATATGAATTAATCATAAGGCTTTTGTCCTTTTACAATAAAAAATACTATAATACTCCCTCACCCACTGTGTTTCAATGACTAGTTGTCTATATCTAAGCTCTTATTTAAGACCCAGGTGTCTATAGCATTATGATCTATTAATACTATTGCTAAATAATAGAAAAAATTTTTAATCCGAGAATTATTCATGTGTTCAAAACTACAGAGAAAAGTACTTGCAATTCTAGGTTCCTAACCTGGTTACATTTGTGATCTTTTCTATTGAAGACGGTAAATGCTGGTTACCTTGTGTGTGAGTGGATCTTTTTTCGGCCAGAGGCATGATCAATGGCTAGAAAGTCATTCCAATAACATGGGCAGTATGTTTGAAACAAAAAAGTTATTTGTCGAGGTTCCATTCAAACCAGCTATTCCTCTTCTGGGTATTTTCCCAGAAGATCTGAAAACATCATATCACTCTGATATATGTGCACCCATGTTTATAGCAGCACAATTTGTAATAGCTAAAATGTGGAAACAACACAAGTGTCCATCCACAGAAGACTGGATTAAAAAACTGTGGCATTTTTGTATAATGGAATATTATTCAGCTATAAAGAAGGACAGTTTCGGGGACTTTGTAGGCAAGTGGTCAAAACTGGAGTCCATACTCGTAAGTGAAATAAATCAGCGGTACATGCGCAGGCAATGTATTGTATCACTGGTGTAAGAACCTGAGGGCGGGAATATAAACTAAGAGACATGAAGGAAATCTGTTCAAAAACAAAGAACAGATGGGACGAGGGAAAGGAGAAAAGAAAGAGACAAAAATGTATGTATGTATATATGAATATACATATATGCAGGAGGGCTAACATGGTTCTACTATTTTATTATATCACTTAATGCTAAGGAATAATTGATGACGGGTTAGTTGATCAATCTTGTATGTCTGTATGTGCTATCCTGAACACACACTTCGAAGATATCAATATGCAAAGCAGCAACTATTGGTGGTTTTTTTTTTTTGTCTTTGGTTTTTTGTTTTTTGTGTTTTTCTGTTGTTGAGAGGATTAATTGTCTGACCAGTTTTGCATGTCTGTATCTGGGTTCATATATATATACACTTCGAAGATATCAATAGGTAAAGCAACAACCACTGTTGAGTCCATGTCACCTTGTCTGTAGATAAGTTTTGATTGTACTATTTTTTATGTTAATTTGTGTCTGTTTGTTAATATGTTTTTGTGCTTTTATTATTTTTTTTAAAGTTATTTGTCAAATTGAATGAATGATTCTGCTGTAACTATGATATGTGAAGGAGATAAATACTGTATACACATAAGTCATTTTAAAGGGCTTAATCAATCCCTGGAAATTGTAGGAGAAAGTGGTGCTAGACATAGAGAGTCAGATGAAAATCTTTGATTATTGGAACTTTCAACAAAGGAGAAAGGTAATAATGTTTTTAAAGAATGTGACAGTTGTGTAACCAAGGAAAATTTTCCTAGTAACAATAATTATATGACCCTCTTACAACTCCTTCCTCTAATTACCTTTTTTATTAGTAATTGCATATCACCATCCATTAGGGAAAACTTAAAATGTAATGAGACATTATTTTAACGAAGATATATGCACACACACCCATGTTTATGTTTGTGCATGTGTTTCTACATATATAGAGACAAATTCTCAAATAACACGGTGTATATATCAAAGTATGGATGTCCTTACAATCGTCACAAAGCTATTTTTGATGAATATTTTCTTCACAGAAACATTATAGGGTTCAGGGAGTTTATGGACTGTATCCATGAGCTATTCAGAATCAGTGTGAATAGTCTAATATACAGAATCAAGACTCGTAGATTTCAGAATTGGAAAGGACCTCAAGGATATTTTGGCTAACCTTCTACTATTTCACAAATATTAAAAATTTGAGTAAGTTACTCAAGGTCACTCTGCTGTGAATACATGTGTGACACACAAACAGACATACACACATACACACTTTTCTCAGGCTCAAAATGGACATATATTATAGGATAATGTAAAACCTAGTATTTTTATACCAAAACCTTCAGGCAGTTTAAGAAAATAACCCTTCACAGATAGGATACAGGGAGACAGCGCTTCATAAGATTTCTATTGCTTTGCATATAGTGTATTCAAAAACATCTCATGGCCTAATGTGCCATATCTCTCTGACTGATTAATGCACTTCTAAGACACAGTCTAATAAGAACAGATTGGGGAAGAGAAATGTCAAAAGTTGTCTTCTCAATGGAAATGAATTCTTTCCCTGATTGGCTGTTATTTACAAGAAACGATAGAGGGAGTGGGTCACAGGCATTTTCATCAAGAAGAGAAAAGCTCAAAGCCTTAAATTCTACTTTTATGTACCCCTTCAAAGCTATGTGAAAAAGAGAAAAGGTTTTACAAAAGAAATATAGTAGATGCATTTTATAATGCTAATCTCAGATGCTATGGCCAATACCTTTTGAACAGACTAACTGTGGTACCGAGACTTTATTTCAAGGAGTTATGTTTTAAGGGAGCATGATTTGACCTGTGGTATATTCAAATCTAAAGCATGATATAACAAGCTTCATTTTATTACTCTTGAGGTGTATTTTAACAGAAATGAGTTTACTTTTGTCAAGTGCCATGAGACTATCCAGTTAAGGAAGTCTTCATCAAGTAGCAATTGAGAGATGCTAACAATACTCAAGGTGCAGTACAGAGAGAAACAGACTGAAAATCAGTGAACCATTCATGGCACTCCTCTTGTGATAAAGAAGCACAAATAGCATGCTAACAGTTAAGCTTCATGTGCTTAGAGGAAGAAAATGGCCAATTGCAAAGAGTACATCCACCTTTGAAATGACACGATCCATTTTAAGAATTGTATGTTAAATTGCTTCCTGCCCTGAGTGCACTCAATTAAAATTCTGTGTATTGAGATAATATCAATGGTTAAATATGCTCTGTGGGAACAACATTTGGAGTTTAAAAATCACAGAAAGACTGTTCCTACTGTGTCACTGGAGACCTGGAAGGCATTTCCTCTCCCTATTTGTCAACTTGGAAGTTTTATTAGAAATTTATTTATCTGAGACATTGCTGAGTGTGAACATATCTGCTACCCTTTTGCTGTTGTGAGCAAGAGATGCTTTTAGCGAGCTTTTTCTGTAAGGTCCAGAATAGGTAAGCATGGCTTTAGTTCAGTATTCCTGAACAAAAGTGGGCCATTTGTATACTTGGTATGAGATGCCCTTCCTCTCATTTTTGGTAAGATAGATTTTTTACTTGACTTTTCTCTCTGTCTAACTTCTGTCCTCCTTTGGGAAGGATGAGGTTGAGCAGCTGAGAGAAACACTATAGACAACAGGATATCAGCAGACCTGCTTTCTACTTGCAGGTTTGCCACGAGCTAGGTCTAAACTATGACCTTGAGCCAGTGATTGAGTATCTCTGGTTCTCAGCTTCCTCATGTTTTAAAAATATATATTTCTTGTTCATTATTTACCATCTATATTTCTATATCTCTGATGGATTAAAGCTCTACTAGTATAGGAATCTGTTTTCCTCACTGTTATATCCCAAGATTATAGCACAGAGCACACAGTAGACACTCAATGAAAACTTTTTAGATAAATGAACATTTCATATTTATTTCAGTAAAGTTACAATTCAAGCAGTCTCTCCATGTCCATTTAGAAATCAGAGCTAGGGATAATGGCTACCTTCCTTTATACCCATGCAGTCACACCAATCCTGTTTAATGTTTATCATATCTGTCCTTTCTATCTGTACTTAAATTCCTTAATATCAGATTTTCACCATGTTTAGTATATTCTCCAAACTATTTCCAGTATTACATTTCTAAAATACAAGTATGATTATGACACTACCTTATTTAAATGCCCTTAATGTCTTTTAGGACTTAATGCAAGATATTTTATGTTTGTTCACATTTATATTGCCAGTCATGGGTATCATTTATCATTCTTCTCTACGTGACATTGCCTCAATGCTGATGCAGAAATAATAGGGGTACAATGAAGGACAAATGAACAAGAAGTGAGGAGGTGAGACTAGTTCAGCAACTATCATAGCTTCCGACAAATTAACCTCTCTTTGTCTCATGCATTAGAATCTTCAGGGATGCTAAGGAAGTCATACTAGACACCACCATATTTGAAAAGCATCAAATCAGATATTTTTTTCGGATCTATTAGTCTATTGGGCTGTGTTAGTTAGCTTTTTGTCACTGTAACAAACCCCTGAAGTAATAACTCACGAAGAGGACAGGCTTATTTTGGCTCACAGTTCCCAGGTCATGGGTAGCTATTTCTGTTGTTTTTGAGTGTGTGATGGGAGTGTGTGGCAAAGGGGGCTGCTTACCTCATGGTGGTTAGGAAGCAAAAGAGAGAGAAAGAAGAGATCATCACCCCAGAGTCATCTGTAAAGGCACACTTCCAGTGATGTAACTTCCTATCAGCAGGCTTCACGTTTTTAAGGTCTCATAACTTTCTGATAGTGTCACAGGTTGACAACTAAGCCTTTAATACATGGAGTTGTGTGAGACATTTAAAATCAAAACTAGAGCATGGGGTATCAATTTTCTTTCATCATTTAATTTGTTTCAGTGAGTGAGGGTTGTTTGGGGTGACAGAATTGGCACCAAGCACTAGGCCAAACACACAACTGGTGCATGTACATTTGTTAGATATATAGAAAGTGATTTTTACAATTAAAACTTCAGTTATTATTAGATATCTTTAGCATTTTCATCAGTTTTTGAAATTTTAAAATGTAACCCCTCACCCATATTATTTCTATGTGAGACCATAGAATTTCCAGGAAGTATGGTTAGAATTATAATAAAATTTTATGTTAAAATTAATTCTCTTAAAGGAGGGATCTTCTGGTTTCCTTAGTGTAAGATCACATACTTCAGATCATGAGCTAATTCAGTTGGATCCACAGTTCCACAGAACACTGAACCTTTTGGTCTACCATATGCCATGTTACATCCTAAGCAAAATTCATAGGCTTTGTAGGAGTTCACCTTTCATAAATTCTACTCATTTAATGGGCATATAATATGAAGATACAAAGTAAAAAGAATAGTTCATTCTTTTCAGTGGTTAAGACTCAAGTGAAAAAGCGAGCGGTGTTCATAAATACCTATATCACAATGTTGTCATTGCTCTCCAACAATACACATGGGCTATATCTCAGGGAACTTTATTGAAGTGATAAGGCAAAATTTTATGGAATGACTCAAATTGTAGTTGCTGTTGATGGATAGGTTTGTGTTTCCTAGGTGGAAAGGTAAAAACATCCAATGCTCAGGGAAAAGCATAGAAAAAAAGGCTGAAGTTATGATGCATTGGGGTAAAAGCATACAGACTACGTGGGCAGAAGGAAAAATTTACACAGGAAGCAAAAGTGAATGATTGGCTAGAGATAAAAGATTTGGAATAGTTATGTTGACCTTCTGATAACAGGCTAGGAAATCAAAGTTTACTTGCAAAAAGTGGGGAACTGTTGCTATGGTTTAGATCAAGAATATTTCATGAAATACCTCATGTGCTCATAGGTGGGAGTTTTGGAAGATGACTAAATCATGGGAATCAGCATAACATATAGCTAAATCATAGAGCTGACTTGCTGTTCAGAGGTACGGTCTGGTTAGAAGGGGCAGGTCACTGGGAGTGTAAAGTGGAGGGGTACATCTTCTTTGTTGGCTTTTCCTTTCTGTCTTTATTTCCAAGTTGTCAGCTTCTCTTTGTCTAGGCACTTCCAGCATGCCTTTCTGCCTTAGAGCCAATCTACCACAAATTGTAAACATGAGTCCAAATATACCTCTGCTCATTTAGGTTGTGGGTATTGGGTATTTGTCCTAGCAGTGAGAGAATGACTGAAAATGATTGTGGTACTGGAAAAGTGGGGTCATTGCTATGGCTGTTACCTCACCATGAAGTTTAGAAGTCTTTGGAAATGGTTAATGGGAGGAGTTTGAAAAGGTTTGGAGATGCGAGTTAGAGAAGTCCTAGAGTCTTGTGAGCCAAGCTTCATAGGAGGTCGTAGAGGTTGTAGTCAAAGCTCAGAAGAACAGAAGGCTGGTAAAAATGAAGATGTAAAGACCAGGTATAGAAGGTTTCAGTTAGGAACAAGGATTCTGCTGCCAGGAAGACTCTAGGGCATGTATGTTATCCTCTGTCAGAAAATCAGGCTACATTTTGTCCATGTCCTTAGACTTTGAGAGAGACTTAGATTAAGGGGAATACACTACTTAATCTGGTGGAGGAAATTTCAAGGTGGCCTAATACTCAGGCTATAGCATGGGTACTGCAAGTTTGTGCCTGTAAAGCTTTAAACAAGGAGAGTTTAATTGTTAAAAAGATTAGTATTAAAAACAAGCCAAGTAAGTCCTTTGCATCAGAACAATAAGAAAGACACCTTGAGGGTATTTCAGGAATCAGCAAAACATATTATTTGCATGTTCAAGAGTTCAAAAGTAAAAGACCATTCTTCGAGAAAAGAGCCCCAGGGTTTCCTGTTCCAAAACAGCGAAATAGGAAATTGGTTTGCCAGGTTTCATTTCACAGTGCTCAGCCTTTAGGCACACAGAGGTCACTACTTCTATGGTTCAAGGGGACCTGACTACTAATTAACCTCGCAGCATATCTTGGCATCATTCCCATGGTGCTGATTTTATAGGCATGCAGAACGAAAGAATTTTGGGTCCAAGGAAGGTCCCATCGAGATTTCTGAAGAAAGTACAGGAAGCCAGGGAGTGTGCCCATGAGGGAGCAGTGTGTGAAGCTCTAACAGTGGAGCCAAAAGTGCAATAGAGATCCCAGGAAGTTCCAAATGCCAAGAACATGGGATTTCCAAGAAAAGTCGTGGGTAGTGAGCAAAGTGACACCAATGGAGAAGCCATGAAGACTTCAATCTGCAGTAGCATAGAGCTAGAGCTTCCCAAATCTTTTAGAGTTCATATCTTATCTTGGGTGCTGGACATAGAGCTTCTAGATTTCATGTTTTTTTTCTGCTTGATTTTTGTCTTGCTTTGGTCCTATTGGTTGCTAGCTCCTTTTTCCTCTCTTTTGGAATGGGAATATTTAATATGTGTCATTATATCTTTGCATTATTTAAGTTTCCTTTTGAGTTTTACAGGGGCTCACAACTGAGTTTGCCTTGAGTTTCAGAGGAGACTTAGGACTTGGACTTTTTAGCACTGCAGGTACTGTCAAGACTTCGTGAACTCTTAAAGTTGGGCTAAATGCGTTTTGTATAAAGAGATGCAGGTGAATCTTTTTTTGGGGGGGGTACAAGGGCATAATATTATGGTTTAGATGATGAATGGCCCCAAATGCCATGAGGGCAATATAGCTGACTTCTTGTTATGATGTGGGATTTGGTCCAAAAAGGTAGATAAGTCGGGGCATGACCTAAAGTATACATCTGCCTCCTTGGCTCCTTCTTTCTCTCTTTGTTTCCTGGATGCCATGAAAGGAGCAGCTTTTCTCTACCCAGGCCCTTCCATCATGACATTTCACCTTAGCGCCAACATACTGTGGACTGTAAAGAAGCCAAGATAAACCTCTCCTCCTTTCAAGTTGTGGGTGTTGGGGTATTTTTCTCATCGATGAGAAATATGAGTAAGACAGTTATGGAAGACATTAGGGTGGGGAATGAGAAAAGCAAAGTGTCATCGTAGAAAAGCTCAGTGAGCAGCAATATGCAATACATAAGATAGATTTCCTGTGCTGAGTTGTGTTTTTAGTTGATGGACCACTCAGTGAAAATGCCATATTATTCAAGTTGTAAGACACAGTGATTAGAAATAGTCTGCATGCAACTGATAGTACAAGACTCGGGAACTAGTAAAACAATTATAGGAGAATATAAAGTGGGAACAAAACTTCACACACATAGAGTTATCACAACGAAAAAGTAAGAAGAGCACAAGGAATAGGTAATAGCATGTTGTTAATGAAGACACAGTGAAATTCTAACCTAGGAAATACCTGGAAGCCTCTTAGGACTTGTGAAAGCATACGCATCAGATTCTAAGAAGCACTACCTTAAAAGAAGGATCAGTTAGAACTTGGGAGTAAAGAAGAAACAGAAGGAAATAATTCCAACATACCTGTTGAGCAGTCTGATCCTGTCCATTTGGGATCACAACTGCATACTCCAGCATCCAGAAGAAAAGTCCCATGTCCTGAGCATTGCTCTTGACATATGGGAAGTGGAGTTTCACAGTTTATTCCTCCCCAGCCAGTAGCACAGTGACATTCTCCTTTTACACAGATGCCATGGCTGGAACACATTGGGTCCAAGCAGTCCTCTGGAAGCCCAAAAAGGGGGAGAGGTAAGGTTAATAAGAATGCGCATAGGATAATGAAACTGAGATACATTGATTTCCTAGTATTATATCATTAATGCTGCTTTAATTAAGCAACAAAATGACTCATGCAAACATTGTGTCCAAACCAGAAGATTATTAACACTAAAAAATATGTTGAGTTTCATAAAGGTTGCAACCTAAATTTAGAATAAGAAAACCACCCACATGCTGTGAAACTGTGAGCAGTGTGTAGTACCCCCACACAAGTGGGTGGGTAGATCAGTGTGTGCCTTTAATAGGAATTCCTCGGCTTTGCAAAACCCCCAAGAATTTTTGTTGAAGAATTTCTTATCCGTTATGAAATTGAAATCGTAGTTTTATTTGATGTGTCTAGAGAACTTTACATAAAAATTTTAAGTTTAGATTATTTCAGTTATTGGGTTGAAGTGACTTCTGTTGCATGAAGAAATAAACAACAATGTGTTATAATCTCTCAGTTATTCCATGGAAGTGCTGAAAATATAACCTTTCAAACCTAATTTAAAAATGCTTTTCTTTGTGGCTCTCCTATCAGGACCCTGTGACAGTTTCTGGTGTTATAGAATATCAAAGACCAAATTCCAATTGTCTCTGAGTCCATGATCTTGAATTTTTTCCTGTATATTTCAGTCAATGTGTAAATTATTTTAACGGTAGGTTCCTATGCTTGCCTTGGGGGAAACTTGTTTTGTGTTTTTACTGAGTAAACATTCTATGGGAAATGGAAGTTTGACTTCCAAATATCTACCCTTCCTTTACAAAGGAGATGAGACTAAAATAACTTATATTTTAAGCAAAACAAGGAAGACACCAAAAGACAAGAACTGCATGTTCTCACTCATTGTGGAATCCAGCAAGCCAAACTCATAGAAGAATATAGTGGAATAGTGGGCTCTGGAGATAGAAGTAGCAGGGTAGAGGATGGCAGAGAGAAATTCAGTAAGGGGTGCTGTGAGTACAGTGGGAGTGGAGAGGTCACTCCAGGTTTTTTTTTTCAGTAGAGTAGGGCAGTTATAGGCCCAAACCTCTTAGGATGTATTTCAAAATGAAGAAAAATGCAAGAAAATCCCAACACGTAAAAATGATTAATGGCTGAAGATTTGAAATTGGTTATTACCTAAATTAGATTAATACATATTGATTATGCATGTATTGACAGATTTGAACAATAATTAATTAATTAAAAATAAAATAACTCATAATGAGGATATATGCGTTGCATTACTTTTGAAGCAATGGAAATAAATTGGTATAATCTGCTCGCATTTGCAAGACTGGCCTAATTTTATGGTGTGGCTTGTGGCCAGGGAACCAACTAAGTCTAATTAAGCACTATTATAATTAGCTTATTGCCATTATAATTAGCTCAAGATCTAAAGGTCATTATCACAATATTTTAATACCCAAGCTAACCAGGAAATATAAATACCCAAAGGTATAGCTAATCTGATTCATCATTTGGAGGGAGAAGGTATGAAGTGTAGAATCTTCTTAGAATAATTCTATTTTGCTATACTCAAGTGAAACAACTTTAATAAACAAAGTCATATTTGACTTACTATAACTCATTTTCTTAAGAGGCCTAATACATTATAGTCACATAAAGATTTACATCCTGTAAGTCATACTTAAGTTGGAGGCACAAAGTCATAAGGCCAGTCCCAGATGAAATGGGCTGGCTTTAAGAAAATAGAATATGTTGGACACCAACTGGAATCAAGTATACGGTTCCAGGGGAACTGCTGTTACTTGGCTCCAGCTGACTGCCACCAAGTAGCAACGAGGGCACTGTGTCACCGGATTTTTTAGTGGTCAAGAGCACCCAGAAATAGGGACTTCTATGACAGTTTTTTTATTTTTAAATTTAGGCAACTGAGTTACATGGAACAATAGCACCGCTATGTATGTGAATCAAAGAGAGCCCACCCCTAGGCTTGCATTAGGCTGTGATTTCCTGGTCTGTGATGTTTGCTTTAAAATACTTTTTCTATTGTATTTGAAAAGGTCATTTAATCAAATGTGATGACCAGTCTTCCTTGCTATAGTCTGTTCTACAAAACCTTTTAGTGATAATGAAGAAAGCCAAGTTAAGCTAAACCATTTTTCAGTAGCTTAAAACATTTAAATTAGAAGGGTTATGTGACTTTAGGTAATGTGATTTTCATGACAAGTTGCAGATGTTGTGATCGATGCTATGTTTTGTTAGCTGTGTGTGTCCTCATGCAGCATCAGAATTTACATTTTAAGTATAAAATCATTATTTTTCTTGAAAATATCATCATAGAAACCATTTCCAAAGGTAACAGGAATTCCGGTGTCTTCCATAGCCCGATGTCATTCATTTGAACAGATAAAATCTTCACACAAAATTTCTGCTCTTGCTAGTGGGAGCTGGAAAGCTAAAGTCTTGCTTGTTCATGGAGTGGAATGAGATTAAACCCTTTAGAATGCTGTATAATAGTCTTAATGAGCCATCTTTAAAAAGCAATTATAGTGCATTTTCAGCAACCTCTTCCCTGAACAACAGTTGTGATGAGACCATCTCCCATGGTAATTGTTTAATATTATTTCTGAAATCAGTCTTGTTTGAGGAATGTGGCATGAAAAAGGGCTGATTACTAGTAAACTTATTTTCCAATGTGTCTCTTTAAGTAAGAAGACTATTGCCATTTCAAAATATTTTTATAAAGAGTCCTTCGGGATGAATTTAATATAAAGGCTTTGCTTTGAAACTCATTAGTGGTAAACCTGCTTCCTTAGGCATAGAGGTCAAGTTTCAGCATGAGGTATGTAAAAATAAATAATACAAAGCAATAATAATAGTGGTAATTACAAATCACTCCCAAAGAAAACATTTGCAAAATGGCTGCAAATGTGCGTATGTCATTATTTTTATTGTGTTCTTTAAAGTGAGATGAAGTATAGTTCACTCTCTAATAAAGAAAGTGTATGAATTAACAGCTAAAATGATTAATATGGAAATTTTCAATTTATAACACAGGAAGAAATAAGGAAGAAAACACCATTTTTTATCACTGCTCTGCAGGTGTCATAGATACAGTCACATGGATAATAATTAGGCGCTGTTAGAAAAGATAGGACCTTTCCTGATTTCAGCCCCCAGCTCCAGCTACTAAGGACATATTGAGGACCTACTGTTTGCAAAGACCTCTTGCTTCTCTACTAGAAGCACAGAATTAAACTTTGGAAGATTCAGTGAGAACAAAGCCCGAAGCAATAGATTAAAATGAAGCCCTGACCTTCCTCGCATATTTCTCCTTTATATCCTGGCACACAGATGCAAACTCCCATGATGCAGGTGCCGTGGCCAAAACATGTTGGATCAATGCACTGCTCTTCTGGAACATCACACTCTGGCCCCTTCCAGCCATCCCGGCAGACGCAGTGTCCTTTTTCATATTCTCCATTCCCACCACACAGCACAGGGCATGAATCTGAAGGTTGGCAAAGGCACTTTGAATGCTTTGATATGGTTTCAAAACCTCCAAACAGCAATTATTTATCGATTCTTGTAAGATATTTCAGGCAACAAAGTATACTATTTCTGCCTCACCTTTCATTAAATAGGTACATGTTGATGATAATAAACACAATTTTTTTCTTACGGAAGTAGGGAATAGTTACAAAGAATAGTTACAAAATTCTTTTGAAAATAGTTACAAAATTCTTTGTAACTAAAGAATAGTTACAAAGATCGTCTGGTCCACCATACTCTTTTGATCCCATATATTCTTAATGTATTATTATTATTTTAAGCTAGATATTTTCATTCTCCGAATGTGGGTTTCTTCCTTAAGCAGATGTATATTACTTTTAGAAAGCAAAATCTGAAGTCTAAGTAATTAATAAAAAGAGTTATTCAGATATTCATATAAAACGTTATCTTTAAAAAGCCTTGTAATTAGGTTTATATTGGACAGATGTCCACTTGTGTAACACACTGTGTAAAATTTTATTAGAGCCTTTTCCCTCTCTTTCTCATTGTTTGTCTCCCTATTGAAACTATGGGCTTTTTGAGGACAGAGCTTGTATCTCCTTGCTTACTGACTTTTGTAATATGTGCTATACCTTTCCTCCTACGCCCTCCTCCTCATGTCCTGTCACGGTGCTGTGAACACAACACGTATTTTGTAATTCTCTGTCGTGTTTATGTTTCATCTACAGAACCTGAGTGTCTTAGAAACCTGAGATTAAAGTATTAGCAGTAAGGAAATTTTAAGTTTTTGTTAATGGAAATGAACAGAAAGCATCTCTAAAGTAATGACCAACAGCCTATGAGAAAAATGGTGCGATTTACCCAAAGATTTTCAAGAATTAAACTCTGAGTAAGTCTAAGAAACAGTAAAGTTTGCTAAGTTTAACTTCTGATCTTCTAGTCTTTACTTTGTAGGTTACTTACCCATTTCAGTGATTATCTAATTCCTTCCAGTTACCCTGGTATGTATAAGCACTTACTAACTTTGCCCTTCTTAAAACTCAGTCTACCATGAATTATGTTGTGAAGAAAATATAAGCTTTGTATAGTGGCCAGATCAGACAATCTGAGCAATACTCCCTTTTTATGTAACTGAGCAAAGTTACTTAAACTCTTTGAGGTTCTTTCTCTGCCCATAAAACAAAGATAAAACTCTAGCTACCTCATAGGTCCAGGTATTTTAGGGAGTCAGAATTAAAAGTAATAATGCAGAATGTCTAGAACAGTCCCAGGTAGAGTAAGTGTTCAGTTTTTGGTGGTAACTGTGGGACACACTGCTGCTGTTGCTGCCTTCTACTACTACTGTTATTATTTTTGTTATTACTAATTCTGGGTTCTCAAATGGCATCTATTTACTTAAAGCAGTCAGATTCACAGAACAGCATTACCTCTGGCACAGTCAGGTCCAAGGAATCCTGGGAAACAATGGCAGTGGCCAGAAATACACTCTCCATTTCCATTGCAATTAGTTGAACAGTCATCCATTATTTCTGGTAATACAAAGAAAAAGAGAAAAAATGAACAAACTTCCCAGCCATAGAGTTCTTAATTTTTTTTATAAGTTGCGGAGATGATGGCCTGTACCAGTCTTGCCCTCTGATGTCTACAGAGTACTTACTGTTCAGAATCAGATGCCAAAGAATTCTTTAAGATGTCACATGCAGCAGAAGAGTATTAAAAGAGCCCTGGATTTGCTGACTTCGCTATTTAAGAGAACTAAAAACCAACTTCATCTCTAAAGTGCATAAAGGGTCTAGATAAATTGTATTCTTAAGAGACATTCATGATATAGCTAAAAATGTATGAGGGTTATAGGACAATTCCAAAAGCAAAGCAAGTGAAAATGCAACCAGAAGACAAAAACTACTGTTTGCTTTTCAGACTTCGTATTTAGCAGATAAAGCTACTTCTTTAGCAACTTGAAATATTTAATCTACTATCTTGACAGCCTAAATATGATAATCAGTATTTCACTTCCATTAATATGTGACAATGGAAGGCTTTTAAAGTTAAGTGTTCATATCGAATTCACCACCACTAAAAGCATTAGGACCTAAGTATTTTTGTTGAGCAATGCCTTCTTGACTGTAAATGCTTATCAGTTCTCTGCCACTAATTTCCTCTCAACCCATCCTAAGAGAGGTTTTCTGGAGAACTGGGAAAGGTTTGAAAGTGTCCGTAGGTAGTTTTAGTGACAAAAAAGATGTGCAGTGCAATAGGAAATTAATAATTCTTTTAGTAACTTCTCTGAAAAACTACACTTTTACAAATGTTGGTCTTTGACAATAACTTTAAAACTGCCGTTTAAAATTGTATGTTAAAGTATAATCATAGTCAACTTCTGTTTGTGAACTATGATGGTCCCTAGGCTTCACACTTGCAGGATTGTGTGTGTGTGTGTGTGTGTGTGTGTGTGTGTGTGTGTGTGCACATGTGCATGTGTGTGCAGGTTTGGGCACATGTGTGTGTTTAATCCTCTTTCTATACTCCTTTCTGTAAGGTTTTTGTACTTGACCCTCTTGGACTAAGACTTTTATATTCTGGCTTATTAAACTCACACTTTTCTTATATACTTATTTTCTGTTTTAAATTTCAATTATCTGCTTCACCAAGTTTCACTTGGATAAGCTATTTACAGTTAGGAGAGATTCTAGGAGGTGGTCCCAGCATCTGTTCTTGTGTGAAAGTGAAACTTTATTATGAACATTGAGAAATAGCATTTCTACAATTGTGGTCTGTGAACCTCTTCTATCACTAGGCTCATCCCATTACAGATGCCTGCAATTTAGCTCCAGATCAATTTAATCTGCCCTTAAACTATATAGTCCAGTAATCTACATTTTAGCAAACACCATGGGTAAATCTGCAGGTGCTTACCACATTGAAGTATTGAAAACCAGTGCTTTACAATTGTTATGTCCCATGGTTAGAGAACTGTTGACCTATATGTTGGAGCTCTGCCTTGGGAAGATTAAAGGCAAGAGAAAGAGAGTGGCATCTAGTCCGTTTGAGGGAATCTTGGAAAGCTGAGAATGAATCCAGTGGTTGGGTAGATATTCACTCTTGTATCAATCAGTGATGATTAATCTCAAGCCTATTTGAATACAGCAGATTGCATTTTGCAAATTTATAGTCTGTTCACTGATTACTATGTTGGAAAACTGAACCCAATCAGCAAGTGACACATCAGATTAACTGAAATATGATTGGGCTGACCAGAATGTAACATGCAGGCAAGAGCCAAGCTTTGTTAACTCATTAAAATAGTAATTATTTTAATAACATGATTTATTTAAAAAATGATTATTAAAAGGTACAGTCTTTTTTCATTCAGAGATAGAAAATTTATTTCTCTTTTTCTACTTATCTAGGTTTCTTATGTCAAGCAGTAGTTGCTGTTCTTATACATACATTTGAATTTCTCTTGCCCTTGATGGTTAACAGTAGGCCATAGAGGAAACTTTTAAAGTCAATATAGTTGATAATTTCACACCAGATCCCACTGACAATTTTATAGAAGCAGCTATGTTGGAATGTAGCTGTTGTTTAAAAATGTTGAAGTTTGCTATTAAAATATTTATAATCTCCACCTTTTTTGCTTCTTCGTATTTTATATTTTATGGAAAAAGGGTAAAACAAAATTTCATAAAAATATTAAGAGAATAACAATAGGTAATACATTGCATGTTGTTATCATAGTATAAGATATGAGCATAAAAATCTATCCAGTCAATATTAGCTCAAATCTTCCTTTTCAATTAACCAAAAGACACAAAGAGTATAACTGATGTGCATTTTTCCCTTTTTCTTTCTATCCTTTCCCTTTTCCCCATCCTAGTTCCTTTTTCCTTTTGAACAATTTCTTCCAATTTCATGATATTATTGTACATTTTAGACTTCATTTACTCTTTCAGTTTCTCACACCAAGGAGAAAATACACTGTTTACACATGTGAGTCTGATTGACTTCACTTAGGAGAATGGTCTCAAATTGCATCCTTTACCTACAAAAGTCTCAAGTTTATTCCTCTTTATGGTTGAGTAGAAGTACTCCACTGTACAAAAATACCACATCTTTTCTATCGAATCCTTGGTTGATCGGCATTGGGGTTGTTTCCATTTGGTTGATTTAGCTACTACAAACTGTGCTGCTATAAACATGGGTGCACATATATTGCTGTGGTATGATACTGTTAATTCTTCTGAGAAAATATCTGGAAGGCGCATAGCTGGGTCGAAGGGGGCCTCTAGATTTGTGGAATTTCCACACTGATTTCCATAGTGGCTGTACCAGTCTACATTCCCACCAGCAGTGGACGAGTGTTCCTTTTTCTCCCACAGCATCCCCCAAAGCATTTGTTTTGGTTGATTTCTTGATGAGAGCCATTCTTTCTCGGTGACATGGATAACAAATAATGTTGAGTATTTTTTCATGTTTATTTACCATTTGTATTTCTTAATCGGAGAAGTGCATATTCATCTCAGATGCCCATTCCTGGATTGAGTCTTTGAATTGGGGATGTAATTTTTTCAATTCTTTATATGTTTTAGATGTAAGTCCTTTTTCTGAGTAATGATTGGCTAAAGATGTTTTTCCACTCTGTGGGTTATCTTTTCACTCTGTTGGTAATTTATTTTGATGTGCAAAAGCTTTTAATAAGATGAGATCCCAGTTGTTGATTCTTTAAAGTACTTCCTGTGCACTTTGGCCTTTGTTCATGAAGTCTCTGCCTACACCTATGTCTTCAAGATTTCTAACTACTTTCTCTTCAAGTACATTTAATGTTTCTGTTTTAATATTTAGATCTTTGATCTATCTGGACTTCAGTTTAATGTATGGTGATAGACATGCATCTAGTTTTGGTCTTTGACATGCAGAGAGCCAGTTTTTCCAGCATCATTTATTAAAGAGGCTATTTTTTCCCAGGGTACATGTTTGGCTCATTTGTCAAAGATAATGTGGCTAAGTAAGTTTGTAGTTGTGTCTGCATCTTCTGAGCTGTTCTACTGATCCTCAGGTCTGTTTTTTTGTCAGTATCATGCTGATTTTATCACAGTAGCTTTGTAGTATAATTTCAAGTCAGGCACTGTGATGTCTCTTGCTTTGCTTTTGTTGCCTAGAACTGCTTTTGCTATTCTAGGTCTCTTTTGTTTCCAAATGAATTCTAGTTCTGTGAGGTGTGCTAACGGTGTTTTGATCAAGATTGCATAGAATGTGTATATGAATTTTGGGAGTATGGTCATTTTAACTATGCTGGTTCTTCCTATGCATGAGCAAGAGATAACCTTTCCATTTTCTGATATCCTGTTCTGTCTCCTTTTCCAGAGTACTGTACTGTTCAATTTAGGGTTCGTTTGCTTCCTTTGTTAGATTGATTCATAAGCATTTCATTTTTTGGTTGTTCTTGTAAAGGGTGTTGTTTCCTTAATTTCTCTCTCAGTGAGTGTGTTGTTTCTATACAGGAATGTTATTGAAAATCTCTACATCTTATTGACTTATTGAAGAACTATTGCTGGGCCCCCACTGCTAAACAGAGCTAAACCCTGGCAATGCAAATGAGAAAACAATGTTTTTTGAAATTACCTCTACTGGGTATGATGGAGATCTTGGGATAGCCTAAGAATTCCAAGAGGAAGATGGTTTTAACAGGAAAACATTAACAACTATTGATAAAAGGAAAGCAGTTTCCCATTTATGTTGGCTTTCAGTAAGCTTTGTCTTCTACCTGTTGAATCTTACTTCAGAGTCACTTCTAAGATTGTAGTCCATTTAAGTCAAGAATGATTTTGAGGTTATATATTTGTTATGGTTGATACATTGTATCAACCTGGGGAGTCTAGAAGTTTGGCTGAGTGACTCAGCAGGAAGCCAGGGTGCTTACTTTGTACACATCCTGAGCCTGTGGAAGAGGAGGGCATGGAGATTATGTGAGTGCTACCCGCCCCCTGGGAGGAGGTAGCCAGTTTACAATGTAAGGAATGGAAAGAGGCTGCTTGCTGCCATTCTCCCCTTTTGCTCTGGTTGTTTCTGCTCTGCTCTGCCGCCATGAACTTTTGCCCTCTGCCATGTGCCACTCTGCCTCTGAGCCAGACAAGTACGGACTGAAATCTCCACAAACTGTGAGCTAAATAAACCTTTCCTTCCTTCATTTTGGGCACTGGGTATTTTGTCTCAGCAATGAGAAAAAACTAACCGAGGCAATGTTCAAAATCCTGTTTGTATTCTGAAGTAGAAAGCTCTTTAGTATTCACATCCACACTGCTGATAGGTTTTGCTTCTGGCAGGTTTTCTCATGGGAGAAATTAAAGGTAATAAATAACCTTATAGAATGAATATAGTCTAAAGGGCATGTACTTTTAGATTCAGACATACTGGGTCTCAAATATCAATTTTACAACTTTCTGTCTGAGAGAACTTGCCAAAGACATATTCCAAGTCTCCATTTCCTTTGTTTTCATGTAAGTGTTACTATACCTGAGCCATCAGGATTGTGATGAGAATCCAACAAACTAACTGTATGTAAAATATCAAGTGCAATGTTTGGGCAAGACTGGCACTCCACTCATGGTGTGGGTGATACAGCAAACTGTCAGAGATTAAGGCTTAGTAGTAACTCTGATTGTAATACTGGAAATACTGCATATTAATATACGCCACTTAACATTTAATAAATGTAAATTATTAATTTTATTTTGATCCTTGTTAGTAGTAGATGAAATGTAGTTAAGATCAACTGATTCTAACACCATAAACTAGATGAATGAGCAGTACTTAGAACAAATGATTACAAACTTTGCCTTTTAATTTTTAATTTATTTTTAATTTTTTGAGACAGTGTCTTGCTATATAGTTTAGGCTAGACTTAAATTAACTACATACACCATCTTGGCCTCAAATTTGCAAGTATCCTCCTACCCTCAGCCTCCTCAGTGCTGGGATTACAGGCATGTGTCACCAAGTCAGGGAAAACCTTACCTTTTAGGATGCAATTTATAGGCTCTTTGTACTCTATGATAGACTTTCATATCATAAAAAATTATTGGGGAGAATTTAGGGTAAACATTTGACATGCCTTTGTCTGGGGAATTTTCTTTAAATGGAATAACAGGGGAAGCATTTTTGTTCGTTCTAATCTCAAAAATAAAAAAGGGGACTTGAATAAGCAAAAGGCAAATGTGTTGTTGCATATAAAACTGACAGCCTGATACCTGGATGATAGGAATTGTTTCTCAAAGGTTAGGTTCTTTGGGAGATGAAGTAAAGTACAGGAAAAAGCACCAGCATATTTCCAGGACTATGACTTTTGAAGGGTTAATAGCTCAGTTAGTAGTTTTAAATGGAGCTGAGGGGTTAAAATAACAGGAAGAGAGAAAATCTTCACAAATATTTTATACATTATTGTTTCTCTAACTAACTAGGAGGAACACAACCTTTCCTAATTCATTGAAATTCATATTATCAAAACTGAGCCTTGATAGAAAAATGTGAAAGGTTCATACATTGAACCTGCCATACTGAGTCTGTGAATAGCCAAATAATGACATAGCATATTTTAGTTTCTAATTTATCAAGTAGGTTAGCTTCTGAAGATGTAATATCAGTGTAATTTTTCTCTAGGGGAAAAATCATCAGTGAAGTTTTATTACCTTTGTGATTACTTTAGAGGAAAGTTTTAATAATCTTATGGCTAGAATACCATTTTCTACTCACTCAAGGTCTTCAGCATCAAGTAAAAATAGAACACCATTGTTAGAAAGAGCAGATGGTATATCTATTAACAGTCAACACATCTTCCTAAGCATATGGCTGAACAGGTTAGCTAAAGGATAAAGTGATGAGAGTTGTACAGAAAACTGACAGCTGTAAAGTATTTTCTGTTTTTTATAAGGACATGCGTTTTAGGAAAATTTACACAATACAATACTGTGTCTACAAGTTGTTTACCCTCAGGACTCTAAAATTGCTAAAGAGCACAGGTTTATTCACACAAAGGGTCATGGGGAACAAATTTACCCAAACACGACAAAAGAATGAGATGTCTCCGACTAAATAGGGTGACAGTGAATAAGAATGTGTATAGGCACTGTATTTAAGAGGAACGCATTTGAAAACGCCCTGAGCACACTGAAAGAGCCATTGTGATGATTTTTAAAGTGAAAATTCTGAAAGACTTTGAATGACTCAAGCTATTATCCTTAATATTCTCCTCTAAATACTCTCATGTTGTATTTTGAAGCCTTAATGCTCCCAGAATCAGTTGTTCTAAAGAACTGTATTGATGCCAGCCTTTTCTGTTTTAAAAGGTATTTATTTGCTTTTTCTTTTACAAAAGAACTTGAATTAGGAGAGCTTCTCTTGCTTATTTCCTTTTTCACTGAGGCTGATCATTTACGTTGACTAGGTAATAATATTACCCAGCGAATTTTTTTCCTTGAAATCATATAAAAACGTCCATAACAAGTGTGGTGGAATAACAGCAAATTATGGAGAATTTGAGAAATCTTACCCAGCATGTAAATCACATCAGTAATAACGAACTTTTCTCATCAAGACCTATCCTGAAGAATGCCTTAAGGTAGCATGAGGAATACGCGTAAACAATATCTGTATTGCTTTAATCACATACATCTTTCTAAAGTTTACAGTAAATTCAAAATAATAGCTGAGACATCTTACCGATTGCTGTTGTTAACACAAACACTTGCTCCACCTTTTTTCCATCATTGTAAAATGCCATATACCAAGGCCCTTGGTCCATGTACTCTATGAATCCTGTCTCCTGAAGGGAGGTTAAGATCAGGTTCCGAGGAGAGTGCTGGGTACCATCAGAGCCCTTGGAGTCCTGCTTGACAAGTTGTTTGCCATCCATAAGTTTCACAAAATCGAACTGGAATATATACAAACACAAATATGAACTACAACTCTTACTTCTGGATGCTAAATATCTCCAACTTGAATTGAGATATTGCGTACTTTTTGCTTGGGAGGTGGGCAAAGTGGAAGAGAAGGTTACTAATTCTTAACTATATTTAAATTCAAAACCATGTTAATTATGTAGAAAACAGCTCACTATACTTATAAATGTTATAAACCTTTCAGTTTCAGAACTCTATTTTTAAGAGAAAAAATAACAAAATAACAACAAAGATAAAAACAAGACAACACAAAGACAATAAAAACGATACAAAATTTTGAAACAAGATGATAGGAAATTAACCATTGTTAATTACATTACATATTGTTATCTTCAACGAAGTTGCTCAGATTAACAGAATATTCTAAATAACTGTTTAAAACAAATAAATTAAGGCAGAAAAAATCTTCTACAAGAAAATCTTGACGTTACACAGAAGATACTTAAAAATATATATTGTCCTGAGAAATGTTATTGTGACCTTCTACAAATAAAAAAAAATCGCAGTTTTCAAAATAAATAAACAGTTGAACATTTCAGAATATTCATTAACTATTCATATTACCACCTTTTGGGGAACATACTTAAAATTTCAAATACTTTCCCTTCTTCTAACCATTGGATATATGTGGCACCTAGTTCTTTGAATATTTTTTGCAAATCGGTTTGAATGACATTCTGATTTCTTACCTACTCTGACCCAGAAATGAAGTCTTGACTCTAGTCAAATCTGTGCAGAAAAAAAGCAAGACCCAGATGTTTGATACTTTCACTACTTCTTAGGTGCAGCAGGGCTCAAAATGGATTGGTGTTGGGAAGGAGTAAGTGAGAGAATGCAAGAGCAGTAAGATGCCCCTTAGGGAAGGACTATGTAAACTACAGAGGTTTCAAATATTTGAGTGATTATTAGGTATAGCAAAGAGAAATCTCTACCTCTGAAACAACCTGCCTTTTCTTACTTATGCCTCATCCACTTCTGGTGGGTGTGCATTACTTCACTGAGACAAGAGGGAAGGCCGTTTGGAACCAGTCAAGGGTGTGATGGCACTAAAGCTATAAATGGTGAGAGGGTTGGAAAGCTCAGGATCATGCTGTGCCAGAAAGCAGAGGTCACACTTGAAGACTATTTTCTTAAATTTTCTTTTCTCAATCTCATCTACTAAATGCTATTCCTTTTGTCTCTATGCCATGTTTTAATTAGTTTGAATATGATTATTCTATCTCTTTGTTACAAAGATACTTCTGCCCTCAGATAGTGGCACCTACATACTTCACAATTCATAACCTCTGAGTGTTCAACCCAAAACCCTCAAAAAGGGCTCAAGAAAATACCAATAACATGAAATACCTGAGTGTGTGTGGGTGGGATGTTTCTTCTGCCATATATCCCCAGAAGAGAGTCCTTGGCTAAGGAAATATTGAATTTCAGATATATGGGATGGTGGATAGTAATCTGGAAACGCCAGAATAAGCCAGGTGGAATGGTTTGCATGACCTGTGCGCCAATGTCAACTTCTCCGGTGTCAATTGCTCGCCCCTTCTGAGTCCCTGGTTTTAGAGATAGAGAAAATTGCATATCATATTAATCTTAATTTATAAAGCAATATATTTTAGCTTTTCAAGAACAGATATATGAAAACAACTTCTACAGCTTTCTCTTCCTGTCCACCACAGGCATTTTTCACAGCTTTTCCAAAATTAGGTATCAACTAAGTAGACTTCCATAACCAACCACTATGTCAGTCTCTCCCTTCTCTTAACCTTACTCCTATTACATTTACTTCATTCAGTTTGAGCCTTTTAAACCATTATTTATGAGCTCTGTCTTAGTAGCTACAAAAGGTAGAAAAATGAGTGAGATACTGTTTTGTTATTGGCCATAAGGAGATTAGACAGTAACAGAGGAAGTAGGACAAGTACACAAATAACCATATTGTCAAGAAAATACGTACTCTAGTTGTTCAAAGAGGGCAGAGTGTTTCACGAAGAGATGGTCCTCATCTCTGTGTCACTGCCTTTTATTTCTCCTGAGCACTTAGCATCATCTAACCTATCACACTTTGTACTTATTTATCTATTGTTCATTGCTTATTTCACCCAGTGTAAATTCTGGGAAGGCACTGATTGTGGCTGTTTGTTCACTGCTTTCTCTGTAGTATCTTGAAGCATGTAAGTAAATATAGGCAGATGATGTGTATGAACAATACATATTTATTTTATTACTAAATGAATGAACCACAAAGGTTTTATTATGGCACTTTACATGGAAGATAATCCTTAGAGACGAAAGAGTATTTTAGTTTTTGTTTATTTTCCTTTTAAGAAAGGATCTTGCTGTATAGTTCAGGGTGGCCGTGAACTCACTATATAGCCCAGGTTTGCCTCAAACTGATGGCAATACTGCTGTCTCAGCTTCCCGAGTGCTAAGATTATAGGCATGGGCCACAATGCCTGGCAGAAAGAGTATTTTAACAGAGTTGTTGGGAAAGGCATTAGAACATGGAAAGGAAAGCTTGAATTAAAACAAAGAAGAGACAAACTCTAAAGCTAATGTGTAGGATATATCTATAATATATATTATAATATATATAATATACATATATATATATATATTATACACACACATACATATACATATACAAAGGAGCAGTTGGAAATAAATCTGGAGTAAAATAATGGCATTGTATTCCATAGGCCTTAAAGTGCCAATCAAAAGAAATTTAGTAAAAGATGGAAAGTCATTCAAGATTTTTAAGAACAGGGAAGGGCTGACAGTGTAGCCCTGGATCTTATTCCCAGCAAGAAAAAGAAAGAAAGAAAGAAAGGAAGGAAGAAAGCGAGGGAGAGAGAGAAAAAAAGGGTGGGGGAAGTCTGGGAACATCAGACTAATGAAGTAAAAGGCACAATGAATAAGAGCAGTGACACACAAGCATGATATAAAATTGTAGAAAAATGGTTCAAGTGAAACGGCATGAACATTTAAAGTTAGTGTGAGCCTGAACAACTTAAGGAGCAAAGTACATTTCAGTGGAAAAAAAACTAGGTCAGTGAATAGAATGAGAAAGATATGAGAAATAACGCAGAGGATGGTTCTGGAGCAGAGCTCCTCGAAATGCAATGCGTGTAAGGGGTCGCGGTAAAATACGAATTCTGATTCAGTAGGTGTGAGGTCTGACGTTTCTTTTAACTTCCCACATGACGCCCATGTTCCATGATCCACCGGCCACACTCTAGCCAGCAATTCTAGATAGAGGGTATTAGGTATGAAGGCGAAGGGAGGATCAACACTGAGCCCCTGGTTGTGACTGGGTGATTTGGACAGCGCTCATAGCAAATAGAAGAAACCCAGAAGGAGTTGGTGAGGGAGGACGCTGACTTTGGACAATCAGAGCTTTGTTATTTATGATCATCTTTTCTAATTATTTCTCATCTGCTAGCTTACTACATGTTTCTGGGGAATGCTGTGTTATCTGGCAGCGAGGACAAAAAAGATATAAAATGAGGAAAGAGAATCAATTTGCCGTAATTTTAAACAAGAAAGATTACACCTCGGGAGGGAAAGTTCAATTTGGCCTCATTTCAGGCTGTCTTTATACTTTTTAGCCTTAAACTCTGTCTCCACACCAAACTGTTGAAAAACACACATGGTCTCTGTCCTTTGTGTTCACCCACTATAAAATTAACAGCCCATTAAGAAACACACCTGCAGTGACTTTATTCAGAGGCCAATGCCTTGCAGCTTTTAACTCCCTAAAATATCTCCATTATTGCTTTTTGTGTTAAGGCCAAGAGTAATAACTATTTTAAGAATGCTCACTGTTAACTGTTAATAATAGATTTCAAACGCGCTTTTGAACATAATTATGTATTACAGGACACATAATTTTGGAGAATTGACATTTATAATAAAACACGCCCTTTAAGATAATAAATGACCAACTGAAGACCTTTACTTTTTACTGAAAGTTACTTTTTCTCATGTGATACAGAGCAATTTGGTCTCCAAAGGGTTGATTATACACTTAACTCCTAAGGTTCTGGAACTGACAAGTGTTTTCAATGACCATGTTTATGTGGACACATCTTTTCTCAACATTCAGTTTATTCAAATTCCATCCTCATTACAGGCTTTTATCAATTGTTCAAATGCATCATTTGGTCATGCAAACTATATCATAAATGTAAAACAATTATTAACAGATGCTGTTTTGCAGATACTAAGAACAGCCTTTAATGAATAGATGCTGTCATTTAAAAATAAAGGCAAAACTGCCTTATGGATAGTAACTTTTGTATATAAGCCTTCCTAAGTGCTACAGCACCTTCTCTTTCTGTACTTTATAAGACCATATATTACATAATGAGGCTCCTTAAACGTTATTTAAGGAGAGAAACTCATGAAGCAAGAGAAAAGAAAAACTCATGAAGCTGTGTTGTTGGGGTTTCCTGCTCATTAGGATTACTACATCTCTACAGTATGTATGCAAAATTCATGAAAATGACTTGAAAAACCAATGTTCTTAATATTTAAAGGCTTACATTACACCTAAGCCAAAGTAAGGGAACAGAGATGACAATGTGTGAGTGAACACGTGGACCATAATTTAAATAAAAATCGAAAAGCAACCTAGTTGTGGTGATTTGGTACTAGGTAAAAAATATTCTCAGTTGGCAGCTGGAAAAATTCTCATCCTCTAACATTTTAGAGATTTATGCATCAGAAAGGAAGATCTCTCCCTGATAGCAAACCACATCATTAAATAGTTTGCTCTATTTTATCATCTCATGAAGTAGTTATGAATTAAAATATAGTGATTATGAATTCAGTTATCACTTCATTGTTTTTCTTATTGTAACTAAATGTGGAGGAAATTTTTAAAAAGGAAGTTATGTGCAGAGAAGTAATACAAAATATGAGTCTGGGAAGATATTCTGTATTCATATAGGTAAGTTAAGTACATCTGACCAAACTTATCATAACTCTGATTTTTTGAATATGATTTTTCAAAAGAAGAGCACTAATATATGGTTTTTATCATATCCATGTTTCACCTATCACTTAATTGCTCCTTTGCTGATGCATATTAAAAGGGCCAAGAAGACCATATGCTCTAGTAACAGAACACTCTTCCTTGTACAAATTCAGAATGACGTGCAGAAACTATAAATCACATCCCACTGTGCAGTACTGTAGTTATCACAGTCTTACAAATATCCAGCAGTTTAGCTTGAGCTAAATACTGTCTTTACATGTTGCAGCACAGACATCAGTTGCTGAATGGGAAAAGCCAATGACAGATAGGCTGTGTTGAAGGGTGGCACACTAAGTGATCTTAGCTTAGTTCAAAAAGAAAAGGTTAAGCTACCTGGAAGCTAAAAAACGAAGCCTGGAACTGATGAGTGCATTACTTATTAAGGCTTCATAGCTTCATACATCTAGAGCCAGACATCATGAGGCTGGTGACAAAATGATTATTAAGAACATTGTCTATATAAAATCATGAGTAAATAACTATATTGCGAGTGAGTAACTAGAGTTGATGTAGCTAGACATGCTGTGTTTAGTGATTCTATGCGACACTCAAACATTAGTACAAGATACTGTCACTTGGCATTAGCACCCAGCATTGTCTTAATGTGAAAATAACTAGATTAATGGCTACTATATTGCCCATAATAGCAGCCTGCGTCATCTGAGCTATCTTTTCAAAATAAAAGCAAGAGAAATATGCATTAAGGGTATATTTATCCTTAATTTAATCTTATAGCATGGTTACAATTTTGAAAAGACATTGGTGTGGTCTTTTAGCTGAATTAGTCCTAGTGAATGTCTCATGAATTAAGTTCCATTTTTTTGTGGTTCTTCACGTATAATATTAATTTTGTAACAGCAAGTCTTTGTAAAATTTAAAATAACAACTCTTGAAGAGAAATTGGGATGTGAAATCAATTTTTATTCTTGTGGTCAAAACTATAAAAGAATTAAAAGGGAACAGCACAAGTCTACTATTTCTATCTACGTAACATCATACAGTGTTTTTTCATATTAACTGTTGGAAAAGAGAATGGATGCAGCCCTCAGTTTTTCACGGGCAGATTGTCCATCAGGCACATTTTGTATACATTGTACCCCAAGAACAGTCAGGAGAAAGAAGGAAAAGTGAACCTTATACACTGTAAGTACTTGGTAAATATTGTTTGGATTAATTAATAAGAGTTATGTTAATAATGTATTCTGTTGATAGTAATTATGGTAGTTTGTTTGCATTTCAGTAGCAAGGTTTGGAGGGATAAAGCACTGAAACTACCTACATGCATAGGCCCTGGGGATTCACTGAGAAAAAATGTTTATAAATAAAATCCCTCTGTCTTACTGACACTGATAATAGATTGCTGAATTTGTTGAAAAGTCCATTAACTAATCTTACACTAGGGAAATACATTGCTTTACAAGTGTAAGCAATTATGTTGAGACATTGAAAGAGTTAAGCTTCTAGTACAATAGCTTATCTCGTATTATATATGTTTAAGTAGAAGTGAAACGCTAAAATCATATTCTTAAAGATCTTATTTTGAATCACATTCAAGTCTATATTTAGTTATTGAATATGCATAATACAAAAGGCATAATTCTCTCTTTTTAGAAGAATTTGTTTAAATTTTGTTGTAAACACTCCCACATTCCCTAAAAATGTTTAAAGTTCCACAATTCTCATTAGGTCTACTGACCAATAATTATTGTTCACAAAAATTAGTTTCCAAGGAGGATCCCAGTCTAGGAAACTTAGCAAATCAGCAAAACCTTGTCATAAAATAAAAATAAAAGGACTGGGGGTGCAGTTCAGTGCAAAAGCCCTGAGGTCAATCTCTAATACGTCATAAAAAATACTAGTTTCCAAACTTAAGGTTCTTGTGACTAGATACAGAACCCCACACAGTATAATATCAATTCTAGAATTTTCGTAGGCTGATCATCAGTTTCAAAATTTACTCAGAGTCATGGATAACATAATAATAAAATATCTTAAAAGAAAATGATAATGTGATATTTAGAAACTCAAATGTAGACATGCAATAGATCCAAACATGAAATTAATAAAAAAATTTCAGGACTGGTTGTGCAGCTCAGTGCTAATGCACTTGCCTGGCATGCATGAAGATATTAGTTTGATCCTCAGCACTGTAAAACAATTAAGAAAATGTAATAAAAGAAGTTGTAGGATTAGTACACTGAAACTACAAAACATAACTGAAAGAAATTAAATATTTCTTAAATCAGTGCAAAGATATTCCATGGTTATGGATTAAAAGATTTACTATTATTTGGATGGCAGTACTTCCTAAACTGATATACACATTAAAGCAGTCCTTATCAAGATTCCAACTCTCACTCTGAAGAAACAACCAACTAATGTTGAAATTATATGAAAATGCAAGGCACCCATAATAGATAAGGCAAGCTTTGAAAAGGAACCAACATTAGACCTCACACTTCTTTATTTCAAAACTTACTAGAAAGCTAGATTTATCAAGACAGTAAATACTGCCATTAAAGTAGATATACAAATCGATGTAATGAAACTGAGAATCCAGAAATAAAATTTCACATCTATGCTCAAATGATTTTCAAGAATGTTGCAAAGACCATTGAAGTGGGGAAGAATAAACAAAGAGAGCTGAGACAACAAGGCATCCACACGCAAAACAATGAAATTGAAACCCTCCCTCACAACATATATAACAAATTAAAAAATCTCTGATGAAGACTAGACACGAAGTTTTGTGATCTGTATATGGCAGTAGTTTCTTAGATACACCATCAAAAATATAAAAACTACAAAAGAAAATGTAGATAAATTGGACTTTGTGAAAATTAAAACTTTTGTGCTTCAGGGGACACTGTCAAGGAAGTGGAAAGACAGACTTCAAAGACACATCCACTATGGAAAGCACTATGGAGATTCCTCAAAAATCTAAAAATAAAAACGCCATTTGACTCAGCTCTTCCACTTCTAAGTATTTCCTCAAAGGAGTTAAAGGTATCATATTACAGTCATGTACGCATATCCATGCTTAGTTCAGGACAATTCATCACAGCTAAATCTTAGAAACAGCCTAAGTGTCCATCAACAGATGAATGCATAAAGAATGTGTGGTATTTATACATGATCATGTGCTACTCTGTGGTAACAAAGGATAAACTTGAATCATTTGTAAGAAAATGGATGCACTGAGAGACCATAATGTTTGGTAAAATAAATCAGACACACAGGCTTAAATATCCCATGCATACTCTTACATGAAAAACTTAATATATAAATAAAGTATGAACAAAGACAAAAAAATGATATTATAATCCAGCACAAACAATGTATTTAAAAGTGTACTTTGACTTATTACAATTGTCTCATGTATTTAATACCATTTTGGCCTACTACTTTGGTTTTTAATCTGTGTGTATAATAACTAACTTTATAAGGACTTATATGATGATTAAATATATATGATACTGGGAAAATAAAAGGAGGTAGGGGGAAGGGCATAAGAAAAGTAATGTGTTCTGCATATCTACCAATTCCCTACAGTGAATATAATCAATATGTAATGCAAATATATACTAATGAAAGTAAAAATAGTAAAAGCCAAACAGAAAAACCCTAAATAAACATTGCATATAGGGTTTTACATAGAATTCATTAGGAAGGCTGAAAATTCAACCAGCAGTTTTCCAAAGCACCTCCTTCAAATATAACACTTGTTATAGTCTGAGGTTTTTAATTATTGTAATAGATGTAACTAGTACATCAGTGAAGTTTTGATTGACTTATCAACAATGACTAACGATTTAATTTGTTGAGAGGCAAACTGCTTTGGACAATTGCTCATCAATTTCTCAAAAAGTTAAACAAGATAATCATAAGACTCAACAATTCCATTACTTGGTATATACACAAAAGGACAGAAAACAGATGTTCTAATAAAAACTTGTACACAAGTATTCAGGGCAGTTTGTTCATACTAGATAAAAAGTGAAAATCTGCAAAAGGTCTATCAACTGATGATTGGATAAACAAAATATGAGATATTAGTTCAGAGGCACATTACTCATCTTTAAGAAGGTGTGTCTTATTTATATTTACTAAAACATGCATTAACTTTGCAAACAGGTAAATGAAAGAAGTTAGATTTAAAAGGTTTTATCTTACATAGTTCTACTACATGAAATATAGAAATGTGTAAGTCTACAGAGAAAAAATTAGATTAATGATTTTTCAGAAGTTAGGGGAATGTGGGGACATGCAGTGATGAACAGTGCTATGAGGTTTCTCCTTGGTAAGATAAAAATGTTGTAGAATTAAATAACAGTGATGGTTAACAACTCTAAAAAATCATACATACTGAAAATCACTGTTTTACATTTGAATCAATGAGTTATATGCGATAGAAATTATATCTCAGCAAAGTTGTTATGAAGATATATTTAAAAGGAATAAATTGACATGCAACACATATATACACACAAACTATAATTCATTGTCACAAAAATTAGAACGTGTTTCCAAATGGTTGTAGAACATCACCTGCCATTAGAATCTGTACCGAACCCTGGCCAGTACTTTTAATACGTGTGACTGGGAGAATGCAGTATGGTTTGCTCTTTAGTTTGTATAACGTTAGATATTGCTAGATAGAGATATGTAGGTTATTAAAATAACACCATTCTAGACATAGGGAAGGCAGCAAGAGGGTTAACTGTGGCTCAGTTTATCTAGCTCCCTATTCTTTGCCTTAGAATGTAAGTCTCCAGAGCACAGAACGTTCACATCTGTTTGAATTCCTGACATCTATTCAAAGGACATTTACTAAAAATAAGTACATGATGATCTGCCTGTCACGTAGTTGAGAAGAAGCTGGTGAAGGCATTAGACCTTATGGGTTTCCATGTTGCTATAACCTTTAATGTATACCTTTTAGGAACCTATAAAGTGTTCACTAATATCAAATTAAAACTTCTCAAAGACAAATGCATTGCACAGAGCAACAATACAAAAAATGGCAAAGTAGATGGTTTTTCTCTTTCAAAATAGGTGTTAATGTTTATTGAACATTTACTGTGTCCACTTTTTGAGCTCCTATCTCTTATTTCTGAAACATCCAACACAACTGTCAACACTCAGTGTGTCTTGCACTGTGATGTCTTGTTATGAATAAGGCTCCTCCCTACACTTCTGCCTTCGCTGCAATGGTGGCCCTTTCCCCATCTCCATCTCCCCTCCCCACTGGCTTCTTACTATTTATCTTTAAGCCCAAATCTCTCTTCTCTCAGAAAAAATGATACAATGGCGTCCTCTTCTAGTTTTCATACTATGTATCTCCTTCCTTTTCTTGTCAAACTATCTTCATCTGCTTCCTCTCTTGCTTCATTACGCACTTAGCACCTAGACTGTCACCATCTGCATTTCCCTCACCACTGTTATACTATTACCCTAAATAGGTGCTCTTAAACTCACTAAACTTGGTTTTTCTTGTTTGCCAAGCCCTAGCCAAACTACTCTGAGAAAACAGTCCTCTGTTCTTTTAAGTGTTTAAATACCTGTCCATTTTATTTCTATTTCTGCATAACCCTTTGCATTGTGTGTATATGTCTATATGTGTTTTTTAAATCTTTCTTTGTTGTGTTTTAAATCTAAAAATTCACCCCAAACTCTCAAGTTCAGAGGTGTGGTCTGGTTAGAAAGGGAAGATTACTAGGAGCACAACTTAGAAGGATATATTGTGGTCCCCAGCTCTGCCTTTCTGGTTCGCTGCTCACTGGTTACCATGAGATGAGCAGCTTTCCTTCGCCATGCTCTTCCCCCATGCACTTCCTCTTGGAGCCAGCTCCCTTGGCACTGAATCCACTGGGAACTGTGAGCCAAACAAGCTACTTCTTTAAGGTGTGTGGGTTGTGCGTAGTGTCCCAGTGACAGGAAGTGACTTAATGCACTTCTGTTTAATAGGAACCTCCTCCACGGAAAAAGCTATGTCTTCTGCTACATTTTCTAGCATTCCAGTATACTGAAAATAGTAACAAGGATGATACATCATTAAAGATCACGAACTTTTATGTCTCTGAATACTAAAAGTTTTCATTTTTCTTCCCCATGATTATTTTAATGGAGGATTCAATGTGGTCAGCCATGTCTCAACCAACTCAACATTTTGCTTTTATTTTTCTCCCTTCCTGAACCAATAGGAAGATGGTCTACGTATAGTTCTGGTCAAGACACCTCTTTAGGCTGTACAATGGAAACAGGAAAAAATAATTAAAATACCTAAAGGAAAAAAGAGAATATAAATAGAGCATAGAAATAAACCCTTAATATTACAAGTATACAATTGTTAGAAAGGTAGATGCAAAGAAGAATCATGCAATTATTATTTACAGAATTATGAAAGTAATATATAGAGATAATGCAAACGTGTGGATTAAATCCTAGCATCTATGACTTCATTTTTAAAAGCAAATTGCATATACCTAGAATCACAAAAAATAGTAAATGCTTGAACTTCTTCCAAAAAATAATATAGGTTGGATGATATAAATAGACACTCATAAGAATCAGATAGACACATGGCTGACTTATACAATGATCTGGCTCCTCAAAAAAATCAAGATATTTTAAAGACGCTGCAACTCCCAGAGAAGGTCCCCTAGCTTGGGAAGGACTAGTCCAGGAGGATAAATATGCCGTTCTTTAGGACAACAGTTAGTGCCCCTGTCAGATGTATACTAGTAGGCTCAAGGGACCGTAAGACAGACCTATTATTGGCATCGGACGACTAATAAGTATTAGTTAAAAAACGTAAAATAAGCATTAAAGTGAAATAAGAATTGAAACATTAAATATATATCATGACCAAGAACTTTTAGTATAAATTTTTTATACAATAAATAAGTTTGTCTTTTAGTGTAGGGTACATTTTCCATAAATCTTTTTTAGAAACCAGGTCTCCAGTATACTTTAGAAAAGCTTTTGTTAAAACTGAAGTATATTGATAAAGTGATTTAATAGAGTTGAAAACAAGCTGCAGCACTCCAGCGGGCCCTCTGAAACCTTGTGTTAGAGAAACATCATTATAGCATTATAGGAAACATTTACCGTTATTCGCCATCAATCTTTAAAAATAATAATGTTAGGCTTCCAACAATGTTGTCTTTGTTAGTGCATTACTACTATTTTATTCATGTAGTTTGTTGTGCTTATATGAATTATTCTGAATTCTACCACAATGTCCTGGGCTCTGATATCCTTTAAGTAAAAGATACTGCAACCATGGGTTGACTCAAAGGGCAGCTGAGTGTATTTTAAATATTCACATGTCCGATGAAACATTAGTGAAGAACCACAGAATTATACTGCTGGTTTGTGTTCCATCTGAATGCACAATGATTACCTCAGTGGGGCTGATACAGTTCTTTAGTTTGCTACCACAAAATGAAATTTCACCTACTGAGTGGGTACGTGAAATGTGCCTATGAAATTACAAGTAAATTTAAATTCTAACCTGTTATTCAAGGCCCACTACTGTCATTACATAAATTGTCCTAGTATATCTATGCCTGAGGAAAGACAAAGCCAAGCACCCCCTCACATCCACATATCCCAACACATACCAGGCAAGACCCTGCTAAAAGGGGGTGGTAAAAGGTACAAATATTAAGTTCCAAGGGAGTATTTGTGTGTATGTCTTTTAGTAAGAGGAAGACAGTGCTTACTGAACAGAAATCTTGGCTGGGAAGTTTAAAACCTGCTAGGTATTTTAAGGAAAGGATATGCATTTACACTGTTTGCATTCATATTTTTAACCAAGATCACTTAAGCGAGTGGCCTTGAGAAAAGAATTTTGCTTGAAAAACAAAGGAAATGTCCAAAGAAGAGTGTTCATCTAACCGTAAGGAAGAACTGTATCCCAGTCTCATCTCTGCTTGTAGTTAAGTCTATTATGCAAGACAAGATACATAACCTTCTTGTGTTTATTTTTAACTGCAAAGCAAGGGTAACAATAGCCTCCACAGCCTAAAACTGTTACGTGGATGAAAGACGTTAAAGTATTTTGAAATTGTAAATGCTCTCTAAGTGCTGGTTCCTATTGCTAT
>PVLD010014040.1:0-46451 GCA_004027595.1 Dinomys branickii | reverse complement strand
TTCTGTAACTCTTTTCTGAAATGTAATTGCTTATAAATAACACATCTGTGTTTTATTTCTTTGCAAACATTTTCAACACTTGTTCTCTAATCTGTTTAGTTCTCACACCATAAATTACAGGGTTCAGAGCAGGTGGAATAACGACATACAAATTAGCAATAAGAATATGGATGTAGCGTGGTATATTTTGGCCAAATCTATGAGTCATGAAGGAGAAAAATGCAGGAGTGTAGAAGGTCAACATAACACAGACATGAGATCCACAGGTGCTGAGTGCTTTCAGACGGGCATCCTGAGAAGAGAGTTGGAACACAGCACGGAGGATCTGGACATAAGAAATGACAATGGCTATGATGTCCCATACCAGGATAGAGATGGCACATAAGCCATAGATTATATTCACCTTGATGCTGGCACAAGCCAGGCGGGCAATGCCCATATGCTCACAGAAAGTGTGTGGAATGATTTGATGTCCACAAAATGGTAACCGTAGGATAAGGAGAACAAAGGGTATGGCGAAAGACAAGGGTCTCAGTAGGATCACACATGCAATGGCAATTACACCCTTGTTTGTCAACACCAATGTGTAACGAAGAGGGTTACAGATGGCCACATAGCGATCATAGGCCATGGCCACAAGCACAGCTGACTCTATGCCCGTGCACAGGTGGATGAAGAACATTTGGAAGAGGCATCCTTCAAAGGAGATTTCTCTCAGGTTGAACCAAAAGATGATGAGCATCTTGGGCATGGTAGATATGGACAGACCCAGGTCAATTGATGACAAAATGGCCAGGAAGTAGAACATGGGCTGATGGAGAGTGTGCTCAGAATGAATCACATAAAGGATGCTTATATTTCCAAGGGCAGCTGTCAGGAACACAGCGAAGAAAGGAAACCCAATCCAGAGATGCATGTTCTCCAGTCCAGGGATCCCCAGAAGGAGGAATGAGCGAGGATGAGGTAGGGCGCTGGAGCTGTTAACTGAGGCCATCCTTCGATCTCTTTACACTAAAGTAAATCATGGACCAAAACCACTCATTCTTCAAGTGAGCTCAGCTTTGTTTAGTGTACAGAGAAAATGAAGGAATCAGAGAGACTATTATCATAATTATCCAAATAGCTATCATAGAGGATTAAGGTACATAAATGATGATAAATGCAGATTCAAATTTAATGTACTTAACCACAGCAATTCAATCAAATTTCATATTTCAGTTCAACAAACATTAGACTAACATGTATTTGTTGTATGCTGTGCTAATATTGATTGGAAAAGATGAACTGGAGAAAATTCCTTTCCTGATGAACTTAGCTGTTGAAACTTAGTGTTAGCAGTTGCAATAGCAAGTTAATAAAGTATTATTGACACATTGTTTTGTTGCTATTTTAGATGCACAAAAAATCTCCTAATATTAGTCATATTATAGAAGACTTGTCTAGTTTTCACTGTAGACTATTTGGACAAACACCTAGAGATATTTTAAACAGAATAGAGATTAGGATTGTACAAGTGTCTCATATCTGTGCTGAGCAAATAGAATTCAGCCTTCAGGTGAACTGCTAAGTACATTAAAAATTTCTAAAGCAATTTTCAGTGTTTGTAGGGATCCTATTGTTGAAGCTTCCCAAACTATTTCCCATTCATAATTCTTTCCTGATCTTTCATTTTCACTAGTGTCAATACCAGACACACATGCTACCTTCAGATGCTATTAATGCAGTAGCAGTAAGATCTGACTGAAGGATTTAGTCAGATTTTGGTCACTTTGAAAAAATACCTGAGAGAAATCAACTTATAGGAGAAAATATTTACTCCCATTCATAATTCCAGAGATTTTTAACTGATTCACAGCAGGTTGTGCTGTTTTTAGGCCTATGATGAGGCAGAATACAATGGTGGGGGAGGAAACGGTGGAGCGAATTTATTCATCCTCTGGCAGGCAGGAAGTAAAGAAGGGGTAAAATATAGCCTGCAGTGGTGTGTCCCACGTGATCTGCTTCCTCCAATCAGCTCCTACATCCGAAAGTTTACTCCACCTCCCCATAGCCCACTGAGTTACGAATTTACCAGTAGATTCATCTATTGGTGTTGCTAGCCTTCATGATGCAGCCATCTCTGAAATACTCTCCCTCTGTACACTGATGTATTACAGACCAAGCCTTGAGTACATGAGCCTATAATAACATTGCTATCCAATCTGTAACATCAGGATGACACATTTACACTATGTCTGTTTATTAGAAAAGGCACATGTCCCACTTCATTTCCGAGCTGATGATGGGCCTTTCCATTTTCCTGTCTTCCTGTTGACCAGAATGAAACACAGGTTTTTATACATGCCCACACAAAAGCATTAATGTTCAAGGTATCAAAAGTGTCAGGGAAAGGGAGGTAATTTGTATATATTACTCTTGTGATACTAAAACTATCATCTAGCTGTTATATCAAAATGTTGCTGAGATATACCCTCTAATAAGACCAAACACACTGTGATGCAGAACTTTTACTCTTCCACACACATATGGCCATGAATGCACATGTATGTCTTGTATGTTTTGTATGTTTTAGAAGGCTGGACTGCAGCTTGTTTCCTGGCCAAATTCCTTAGAAAAAATTTATACCAGGTGCAGGAATGAGACAACAAGTTTTGATTACATTAATTAGTCAGCAGAAAACACATTACTAAATGGAAAACCTAAAGAGAGATCCCAAACAGAAATAATTACTTTGAAGACTTTCCCTAATTTGAGCAGGAATGACTATATGCAAGAAGTGGGGCTTGAATTTAAGAGTACTTGGAGGGGTTGTAGTAGATTCATATTTCTAATAAGATCTCTTCTCTGTGATGGGTACAATTAACAGATCTTTGTGTATGTAAATGTTATCATTTAAAAGCAGGTGCTAGAAAGGCAGATGTGGTGGTACATGCCTGTAATCCCAGCACTCCAGAGGCTGAGGCAGGAGGATCCTTGGGAGTTCCAGGCCAGCCTGGGCTACAAAAGGAGCTCAAGGCCAACCTGAACTACATAGTGAGACCCTGTCTCAAGAAGACAAAAAATAAATAAATAAATAAATAAAAGAAACAGGCTCCAGGACTGAATCCAGGTTCTGTTGCTCACTGACACAGAATCATTTTTCAGGGTGGAGTGATGGAACAAAAATACTTTTGCTTCTCTGCACTGAGATTCTTCATCTGTGAAACGAACATACAAAATGTTTACAATGGAGGAATTTTCCTACAAGTACTGCTTGATTCAGTGTTGATTTTAGGATAGTCAATACCTTCAGTTTAGATTTAGATTTAAATCTACCTTAGATTTAGGTACTGGCTATCCTCTTCCCTAGAACAGAATGAAGTAAAACGCTATAATGGCCCTAGTCGTAACATATCTCAGCTTGTGAAGTGGTCTTTAACAGGGGGATTTTAGATATTAAATCCTAAACCTTACTCTGTGTGAATATTTTGGTATCTTTAGAAACTGTGCCCAACACTTAGAGACTGACTTATAAATGATTATCTTCTATCTTCTACTTGGGGAAAGTGGCAAGTGATTTCCTCAGGTTTTACTAGGCTGTAGCTGGTGAAGGATAATTGTTGAATAGTCCAAACCAAGTTCCTGAATGTTACCTCCACATAAACATATGCTTGGTGTATGAGTATTTAATCAACTTACCTTATAAAGAATGAAATAAATCATAAAGTGAGAAGCAGTCTTCAAACATGAAAAGAATAGGATCTAGGTCAGGGATCAACCACAGTACTCTTTTCTCACAGTCAGATGGTTTTTCCTTTCTTCCCCCTTGTATATCACTTACTACTTGTTTCTTTGTGCTGAGAAAGGCACAGATAAGGACTTATATTTATAGTGTTACTTACCAGGAGAGACACCTGGAGGAATCTGCATATCTCTAATACCATTCTTTTTGAACTGCACTTGCTTGAAATAGCAGTGTTTTGTACTGTGGATACAATCTCCACAGTGATACCTTTAGAAAACTCTGGGGAAACAGGGGGCCTCAATGTCCTCAAATCAGAATTAACCCTTTATTATTCAATTAACCAGTACCACACATAGATAATTTATATTCTGATTCTGGTACTAGGTCTTCAACTTTGGGATTACCTTGTTTTCAGGAGGAACAGTGCTATATTTTTAGTATATAAAGCACTTAGACATTATTTACATCAGAGATATTTGGGCTTGTTCTAGATCTTTGTTCTGAATTCCTCAGGGAGGGTTAGGCCAGTCCATGTCCTTTAACATGTAGCTTAATGACTATGTTAAATCTGAGTACATCGTCTTACAAGTGTACAAGTACAACATCAACTCAACATTTAGTATAATTATAGAATTATAAAGCAAGAAAGCCACAAGTCAGTATTTAACATTATCCCATAGCAGAGAAAATTAAAATAAATTTGCATCACACTGAGATCTATCATGTGATTACACTGGAGATTTTCTGTCAGCAATGAAACCAGAGATTAAAACTCCGAGGACAGACATCTTTTCATAATCTAGTCATCTTTTCATAATTTTCCGACTGACAACTTCCATAAGTATTTTAACCTCTTAATCTCATTTGAAAATTGTAAAATGAGGAAATTTATCAAATACCTTTAATCTTCTTTAGTCATAACATCATATATGCTTGAGGAAACAGAAACTGGGAAAGGAAAATAAGGTTTCTCAATGCTATAAGGCTGAGTTTCCAGGCTTCTATCCTAGAGGCTTATTCATGAGGTACCGGGATCCATCTCGGACATTCAACGGACTAGGAGTTTCATGGTTCATTCTCTTACTATTCAGCAAATATGCAATAACCATCTTTGTGTGAGACACTGCTTTAGACATTGTTTAGTATTGAACAGAACCAAGGAAACACCTTTTACCAAGAGGTACACAATAGGCAGAATAAATAAGTGCATGGATGACAGCACTAACTATGTTAGACATGAAACGCAGGGCAGGGTTGAGGGTGCTGATGATAATTTGAAGCAAGATTAAGAAAACGGTATTATCCAAGTAGAAGTTTGAAGGAGATCAGGAAGCAAGTCACATAGAATTGGGGGATGTGGAAAGGCATATTTCAGAGAGAGAGAATAGCACATGCCAAGGAACTGAAGCTCAAAGTGCATTTGTGTAGTTCAAGAAGAAAGGTTTTACATAACTAAAGGTTCCACAGTGTGACAAAAAAAACTCTGCTTCAGAATTCCTTAAGCAGACCTGTCATAAGGTTGTTGCTGAGCAGAATAAACAGCAAAGAAGATTCATGAACAAAATCTAGCAGGCAGGGTAGACCATGGATCCCATTTCAGTCAAGGGGGCCCTATTGAAATCACAGTTACTTGCTTTGTTTTGTTTTTGAATATAGCAGAAAAATGTAGAAAAAAACAAATGGATTGTCCAATTAATAGCACTATTTTTTAAAGGGTTAACACTTTATGAAGTATGTGTATATTTGTATTTCTTCACATTCCTTCTACCAAACTCTGATAATTAGTACTAAATATTTATTTTTTATTTCTTTTTTTATTTTAAAGAGAATAAGAAACAATAAAATGATACAGCATTTCAAACAAAGATGATAAGCAATCAGCAATGGTTATGTATTACATATTGTCATCTATAAAGTAGCTGCTCAGATGACCAGATATAGGCATGCCAGATTGATCAAACAATTAAGTGTTAACTGTTCCTTTCAATAAACCAATAGAAATTAGTAGTACAATTATCTTAGCTATCATATATACTCTTTTTCTTTTCCTTCTTTTCTCCTTTCCCCCATCCCAGTTGTTCTTTCCTTTTTTCCTTACAAAACAGTTGCAATTTTAAGTTAAGATTTTTATTATTTATTTACTTTTCACAGACTGTATATAACCATAGATAAGAATGTAGTGATCAGTCTTGATTTCCTGGCTGGAAATGTTAATTTGCTACTTAAGAACACTACAGCTTAGGGCACTACTTAAATTTTCAATTATATACCTCCCTCAAGGTACAGAAATGAAGACTCTTGATTTCATAATGAGATTTTAATTTTTGGATAAAGGTTTCCACTTGCATTTCTTCAAAAATTTGAGTTTCTTTATGAATATTTAAATCATATTTTGTCATTGTTACTATAACTGTGACAATTAACCATATCATTTAGTCTGGCACTATACTACTCAACGCCTTATGTGACTAGAATATTTTGGCTTGCAATTTTGATTTTTTGGCAAACATGTTTATTCTTCTTCTTGTTTACACTAGATACAAGATACTTTGTATAAAACACAGTAGATAAGGTTGAAGACTCAGGATAATATTGTGGAATGGAATTCTGGTCTGTAAGATATAGATTTATGGCTACATCTGGCAAGTATCCAGGACTACTAATGAACTTAGATTTCTTTAATCAAATTGTATTCCAAGATGAATTAAATGTATGTTATTTCCTCTGAGAATGTATCTATTTCTGGTTTATTCTTACACGTAGGAAACTTGCTTGCAGAATCTACCCAAAACTCTATACAATTTCTAAAATAAAGTGAAAAAGGAGTAAATTTTACATGAAAAAATGTGATGTGAGCAATGTGAATTATGATGTGACTAGCTGTTTTAGATAAGTGTAGAGAGAGAATTTGAAAAGTGGAGAGGAAGAAGCTTGGACTTTTATAAACATAGCAAGAAGAAAAGATTGCCCATAGTCTGGCAAGTAAGGGTGGCAATGGTAAATTCGAATGTCACAAAGACTATACTGTCAGAGATAAGTTGGGAAATCCGAGTAGGGGTTACAGAGTGAGGGGGCGGGGAGCAAGGCATAACCACACGTACACGTATGCTTGCCATTCTCCATACATGAAGATGTAGTATCTCATCTATGACAATAATGACTTTCCTTTTCATATGAGAGCAGTTGGAAGCAATGATGTTAAAACAAAATAATTACTTGCTCACATTTCACAAAGGTACAACCATCTATAAAAATTTATTTGAGGTGAAAGGTATAAGAACAGACAGCACAAGATGAGTTACCTGGCTAATGAAATAGTACAGAGAAGATACCATATTGCCTGTGAGAAAGATCAGAAGCAAAAAAAAACATACTGGACATAGAAATAAGAGGACTTGCTGGACTTGATAGAAGCAAACAGATTTGAATATGGAGAAACATACTTAGCTTTTACATCTAAACAACTGTACCAGAAGAGCTACATTGCTCGGGAGGGATTTCTTTTTTAAACGTCTTTATTGACTACATGATATTAAACTGCGCTGCTTAGACATTCAAATATATATCGCACTGCTGAATGTGTCACTCCAGAGATCGTTTGAGAAGTCATGGATGGAGACACCTGTAGAGTTATCAATGTAGGGATTTTAAAGCCACGTTACTAGGATAAAATCTCTAACAGAAAGAGTATGTGTACTTTTATAAGAGAAATAAAAGTAGAACTAAGGCTTATAATACCCAGGGTAGTATTTACAAATCAGACCGGAGCAGTACTCAACAAGTGCAAATAGTTCAAAATGCATCCACTGTATTGAGGAAAAGAAACAAAAGTAAGAGTAAAATAGACATAAAATCATCAAGCATGTCCCAGTGTCACTGTCATCAGTCTCCCATCAAGGTGAGATGAACTGACATAGATAAATGAGACAAGGGTATTGGTTTTGTGCCCAATCATTGATTAAGTTATCTAGAACTGTTTTAATTTCAACCAGATGTTGGGTTGGATGTGAAAATAGAGAAAAATAAGTTGAATTAAGCAAATATCGCTGTGCATCCCATTACACTTTCGCAGCCTCTTTTCACCCTTTTAAATAATTTCAAGTGTTCAGTTCTGATGAACCTTTGATGTGGTTCAATCAACTATCTTCACTCTTTGCCACCAGAAACCTGACTACATCCTAAACTGTGACAATCTGTCAAAAGTGCATTTTCAATTTAAGATATTTTCAATTGATAATGGGTTCACTGGGCTATAGCCCATCATGAGTGAAAGAAGCATCTGCATGTATATAAAATTTCAAAGTCAACAGTGACAATAATTACAGAACAAAAGTGGGCAGCCTGACAATTACCTGAAAATTCAAGGAGAGATTAAATTACAAATACAGGCAAAAATATGAACATCTACCTAGTGCTGCTGATGGTCAAGCCAGAGGGAATGAAGGAAAAACTCCTAAAGATTTAGCTGGAGTTGCTAAGGTGAGACTGGTGGAGGATGCAGTGGAGTTCCATAAATATCCGCTTTCCCAGTATAAAGAACTAATGTCTACAGTCACTGGGAATACAGCAGGGAACTCTTAGAGCAATCTGTCTTTGGTTCTCCTCTTGGATAACAAGAACTTTTTTGGCCCAAATAAAATTGCACCTCCAGGGAAGTTGTCATTAAGAGTAATTGCAAAGGCTTACCTGGGTCACAATTGAGAATGATTCAGAAGAGCTGTGAAGGGCATCCTAGTTCAGAGCTCTGTGTGTCTGGCTGAGGATTTTAATGCCACATTATAAATCTTTCACTCTCTCTTTTCATCCACCTCACCATGTTAAGAGCATAGCTGTATTCCTTTCCCAATGCCACTGTAACAGGATACCAGAAATGTACTGCCTTACACAGTTCTGCTGGTTAACAATTTGATGTGTTTCTCTGAATCGCTTTACCAGGTCTGCATTCCAGTTTAAAGAATGAGGGGATGATCTCTTCTGCTATTTCCTCAGCTTCCCAGGCAGCTCATGCTCTGTGACTCAGGGCCCTTTCTTCCATTTTGAAAAACAGTAAAGGGAAGTAGAGACTTCTAAAGGTTGTTGGGGACTCCAAATTCATGATGGCTAAAGTTGCATACTTCCCAACGGGATAAATAAGGCTTGTGATTATTAGTATCACCCTTTGGAGATTTCCCATTAACTCTTCAGGGATGGACCACCCTCTCCCACCCACTGAGACTTAACTAAAACCACTAAGATTAAAAAAAAGACAGTGCAAGTTCCTCCTTAGCATAAATCATCTCTGCCCACTTGAGACAACTCAAGATTATCCACTGTATACTGATGGACCTCTGAATCTTCCCCAACTTTGAATCACCTCTGAGTCTTCTGTGGCCCCAGCCCCCATCATTGTATACAGCCAATTAATCGTGGCTGGCTTGACGTGTCTTTGTCTCTGCACATGATGAGACATTGACCTCCAAGCCCCGCTGCTTGTTTTTCTAAATTTGTCTGTTTCCTATTTCACCCTTTTGCCATACCCCTCATACAGGCATACGGGGGTCTTGGCCAGTTCCCGGATATCACGTGACATAACTATGATCTTGCTTTGTCACCACAGCTCCTTTGAATCTGATCATTCTTCTTCTATTGTTCACGTTTAGGGATCCTTATGATGACACTGGGTTCTCTAGAAAATCCAAGGTACCCACCCTGTCATACATCAGCTGATTAGCAGCCTTAATTCCTTCTGTGACTTTAAACTTCTTCCTCATTAATGGCAAATCCATTAATTTTGGAGTAGGACCTGCACATCTTTAGAAGCTCATTATTCTGCCTAGTACCACTTCCAAATAAATTCCCTATGTTCAAATCTCCATCTCAAAATATTATTCTAAAAAGCTTAACCTGCAGAGTTTGTTCAGTCCTTAAGGAATCCAGTAAGGAATTACAAAGGCAATTGAATGTCACAGTACATAGTAAGCAAACATCCCCAAACTATCAGAACATTAAAAAAATTTAACAGTATAGCAAGAACTATAAGGACACTGTCCAAAGTTTATAAATATATGTGCTTAGCAGGTTTAAAGAGGAGTGTGTTTGTGCATGTTGGAAAAGTAGGGGAGAGACAGAATATTACAACTATGAAGGAAGTAAAGGTTTTAATTAATAGAACGGGACATATGAAACTTCAGCATTGGAAAATAATTGCGTTGTGTAGCTGAGACATAGAATATAAAAGGCTCAGGTAAAAATGATGATTGTTAACAATATATGTATGAATTGTTAAAACCACAGTTAACTGGATATAGTGAAGGAAAGAAAGATAAAATTCATGAAAGAAACATACAAGTTTGATTTATTTTTAAATATTTATAAAACTATAAAAATTAGTAATAAATGATTTAAAACTGAAGTTTAAATATCACATATAAGGGCAGAATTTGGAACATAAAGACTTAGTGAATACTGAACATTATGTAAACAAATATAAATGTAGACTCAACATAATGAAATCTCTAAATGACAAAATAGACATTTCCTAAAGATTAGAGAAAAACTTTTAAAACAATTACAAAAGTATCACTGGTCTAATGGGCTTCATTAAGAACACTGATTGCCAGGGATGGTGGTGCATGCCTGTAATCTCAGCACTTGGGAGACTGAGCAGGAGAATTGTTGTGAGTTCGAGGCCAGCCTGGGCTACAAAGTAAGCTGAAGCACGACCTGAGCTCCACAGCAAGACCCTATCTCAAAACAGACCAAAAACAAAAACAAACAAAAAAAAAACTGGTTGCTAGGATCAAAGCAGAAAAATAATTCAGAAAATTAATGGCATAGATCTTCCAAAATTCTACAAAATTTTGTTTGCTTTTCAAATATGAGAAGGAATGAAGAAATATTTAGACATAAAAATGAAATAAAATAGTACCAAAGAGAAGGGGGTGTTTGGGTTAGCAGGAGGGCTGAGGTAAGGACTATGTGATGCTTCCAATATACAATTATTAACCCAGAAGCAAGAGAACAGTCAGAGGGCACCGAAGATTCCACACGGTGGCACCATGAGAGGTAGGGATGCAGAAGTAGCTAAGCTCTGAAAACAGCTTAGTGGCCAATCAACAGATGAATGCATAAATGTAATGTAGTATATATCCATAATGGAGTAATACTCAGCCACTGGGAAGAGTGAATTTACATCATTTGCAGAAAAATGGATGGTCTTGAGACTGTACTGTTAGCAGAAATAAGTCAGATACAGAAAATGAAATAGTACATGAAAAACCTAATATATAAATAAACAAAAAGTAAAATAAAGGAGAGATGGTAGGAAACAAAAAGAGAAACTTTGCTATTGGGAAGCTGATGAGGAGAAAGTTGTGGAAGAGGGATGAAGGTACTGAAAGCGATGAAGGTGGTTCACGTGCACATCATGATCCCCCCGAGGGAGCTGTTGTGTGCTCCACACCTACACTAATAGCGCAACTCTTAAAACTCGAGAGTGGATGGAAGCTACTATTTTTGTTTTATTCAACATAGAGTAATAGGAGGTTAGTCTTAATGGAAAACGAAAAGTGAAATAAGGAAATAAAATATTAACAATACTGCATACAAGAGAGAAAACACACAACAGCAAAAGTAAAGAGAATTTGGGAAAGGGACTAAATAAAATGAATATGAAATGCAAAATAAACAATTTTTAGGAAATATAAAATTTTAAAAGTGGTGAATCAAAAAATAGAGATCAAGAGAACAGAGATATATTCTCATGGATGATAATCCTGTCATCTAATAATTATACTTCAAAGAGTAAAACTTTACTATACTACTATAAAACTTAAAATATTCTGTGAAGATATACAGCTCACTTTCTAGTTTAAAAAGTGTGCCTATATGATGCATATCCATACAAATTAACATATAGATGAAATTATAATACACAAGACACAGATTATTTTAATATATATAAATGACAATAATCTAACAAAATAACATAGGTCACTGTAAAATTAAGCACTTTACTCAAATTTTGCAAAAACCAAAATTTGTCTTTGAAAAAACTGTTCTGGACATTGTTAAAGATGATTCCAACATTAATGTTGTCTATATTTTTTCAAGTATTATCTCTGAAATTAGTGCATGGTTAGTGTTTTTCATTCTTATTTTCAGGAAAAAATATTTGTTATAGCTTTTGGTATTTTTTAATAGATTGAAATATTAAAATGGTAAACAATGTAAGGTGAAGTGAGAAATTTAATCAAACAAACATTTTTTGCTTAGTCTTTCAAATTTTACTAATAATCCCTTAAAAGTCATTATTCACTCACTTAAGAAACTGGCTACTTATAGCTTAATCTGCATTTTTTAGACTTACCTTTTGGGGGAGAACTAGAGATGTATCATGTGTTTAGGATACAAGGCACTAAAGTTTGCATAGGGCATTTTAGATTTAAATATAGATTGACAAATCAAATATTGATTGACAATAAAAATGGATAAAATGATAGACAAAATTCAGTATAGCCATATACACCTAGAGAGAAATAGTGCATATATATGTAAAGACTTAACTTTTGTGTCTCCTATGGAATGCAGAGGGTCAACCAGTGGTGCATCAATGTTGGTATTTGTGAGAAATTCTATTGAAATTATGTTCGTTTTGACTACTATTACAGGTACTAAAACTCCTATATTTGACAGATTATTCCACTTCAGGCTAAAGATTTGGCAATGATGCTTTGAACCCACAAACATAATTTAACAGGAGAACAGAGTACAAACCCTACAGAGCCAGATACTTCTGTTAATTTGGTGTCATGATCTACCCCCAAAACTCAGGATTCAAGAAATACAATGGATACGAAATAAATATTAATAAAGTGGATAGTCAAATATATGCTGGCAATAATGAATGAAAGCAGGAGATCAAATGAGGAATGTACAGGTTCAAATTGCCAGTGTTACCTATTTCTAACTAAAGGTCACAGGAATACAGAATCATATGCTCTTCCCCTGGAAAAGAAGCTACAAAGGGTCTGCATATGGAGAAATGGGCAGAAACCACGCTACTTCATTCCCTTGCAGGACGAGAGTCCATCATTCTTTGAAATCTAGATATAGCGATACTTCTCTGCAGGTCTCTGAGTGCATCAGTCCATAGGCCAGAAAAACAATAACAAGAATTGCAACATGACAATAAGGCAAAAGAATAGGGTTTGTTCCTTAAGGCAAGCACATGAGTCTTCCTAGGAAGATTCATATCCTTAGAAACAGAACCCAAGGGTCATCTTTTGTTAAGCACACTGAGCACTCGCTCTCTTATCTGTTTGGTCCTCACGCCATAGATGATGGGATTAAGCACAGGCGGGATAACCAGATAGAGGTTTGCAACAAGAATGTGGATGTAGTGCGGAATGCTGTGTCCAAATCGATGGGTGAGGAAGGAGAAGACTGATGGGATGTAGAAAACGCAGAGAACTGCGACGTGAGAGCCACACGTGCTGAGGGCTTTCCCCCGTGCATCCTGAGATGGCAGGCGGAAGACAGCACGCAGGATGTACACATAGGAGATGCCAATAAGTACAAGATTCAGAAGGAACAGTGAGACCACAAAGAGTCCGTAGATAGCATTGATACGAATATTTCCGCAGGATAGCTTTGCAATGCCCATGTGCTCGCAGTAGGAATGGGCTATGGTGCGAGCGTGGCAAAAGGGTAGCCGGTAAATGAGATAGATCATAGGAAGTATGCACAATGCTGGACGAATTAGAATCCAGAATCCAATGCCCACCAGCACCTGAGATGTCAATATGGTCGTGTAGTGTAGTGGAGCACAGATGGCCACATACCGGTCAAAGGCCATGGCCATCAGGACTTCAGCCTCCATGCCAGTGAGAGTGTGGATCAAAAACATCTGAGCCACACAAGCTCCAAAGCTAATCTCATGAGCATCAAACCAGAAGATACCCAGCATGTGGGGCACAGAGGTGCTTGAAAGAGCCAAATCAACCATCGAGAGGATGGCCAGAAAGTAGAACATGGGCTCTCGGAGGGACTCCTCTGTCTTGATGACTATCAGAATGGTGGCATTCCCCATTAAAGCCACAAGGTAAATGGAACAGAAAGGCAGAGAGAGCCAGCCGTGGATCATTTCCAGACCTGGGATTCCAACAAGGAAAAATGTGGCTGGGTGAAATATGCTATTGTTGTGGTAGGATAACATTCTGGGATGGCTGGTCTGAAGAGGTGAATTTCTTCCTTCTGTAAACAAAAAACAGAGGGTCCAGAGCTTTGGAGTTCTATTCTCTTTTACTATGAGAATAGGGAAAAGCTTTGTGTTTAGGACATGGTCACATTCACAATTTCCATTCTGTGCTTGCTGACAGTATTCTATTTCTAAACATGAAGTTCTAACTGTACTCAGTGTAGATTTGTAATAGCTAGATCGAGCCACTCTTTTGGGAAGACAACAGATTATGATTGAACTCTGCAGATCCACTCTCTGGTGAGACGCTTTGGAAACATTAATATTGTACCTGGAGCAAATGGATTGAAAAGAAAAAATTGCCTTTAACCAGTTTGTAATGAAAATAAACCACAAATCCTAGTTTAAAGGTAATCCTGCTTTTGAAAACTAACCTTTTCTGGCTCATCATTATTGACTGACGCAGAGAATTATTTATTAGCGTCGGACCCAAGGCAAGTAACTTCTGATACACACGCAAGCAGACTTTCAGCAACACAATTCAGATATTCTCAGACAAGATTATTATTTCCTTGAGATGCCTGGCCAAGATTGGAAATAGCAGTTACTCATGACTAACAGACTACGGAAAGGATCATTTGGAAAAAGAATAAAGGGCGCTACCTAATGACTCAGGCACACCTTGGTTTAGACAATGCTTATTTACTTCCGAATGCTACAAAGAAGCAAGCTACTCAGGATGAGATTAAAGAAGTTGTCTTTTACTTTGTAATGCAGCAGTTACAGTTCAATATGAACCCCACAGGCTACTGCTCTTCTCCTTGGTGGAATGCATTAATAAACATTCATTATCTTTTTCTCAATACACAAACCTAATAAATAAGGTAAAATTGAATTCTCCATCTTTTTAAATTTGTTTCAACATTTGATTAGAAGGTAGTTCAAAGCACTCTGAATATCACTTGTGTTCCATGAAAACATAGACACTCTGATTAATTTAAACATCATCATCCACCAGAAAGATCCTAACAAACCCAGTGGTATCGACTTTCTGTTGCTGACCATGGCATTAAACTTAGACATCTCTCCTGACAGGAGGTCTATAATAGCCTCACCTCATCCTACTGCTGTGGGAAAGATTTTATTTAATGCAGTGGAAAGGATCTATTATGCCTATGACTTCATGAGGGATTTCATATGTAATTTTTAACTTAATACATATTTTACTTCAAAAGTTGTAGATATTTCTAGTAGATTCAGAATACTTTTATGTGCTAAGATTTAATTCAAAATGTATGACAATTTAATACATAACTTCCTTTCTGTCTGGCACAGGATGACCACCTAGTCCAGCTCTCAGCCTGCAGTGCTAGTGAGCCCCTCTGTCTGCTGCCACATTCACTCACCAGAAATCACAGCTGATCCACCCCAGCCCTCCACAATCACACAGCCCGGTACTTGTTGTGCGTTATGGGCAGCACTGGAAGGCAGACGTAATAGATTCCTTATTCCTAGGACATATTTATAAGACTACATCCCATTTCAGGATCAATTTTAGACAGCACTTTGGGACAGGCTCCTCAGAGACTGCTCACAGACTCCTAGATCTGCACCAGAAATAGAAAAGACAAAGGAACACAAAGCACACCAAGGTGAATGTAGGTAAATATAAAAGAAGAGGGAATAAAATCCTCAGTTACTTATGGGAATGTTCAAAATAGATGATCATTTCACCACATGAATGTGGCCCAATTCTGTGGCCTTTGTCCATGTAGAAAAAAACTGGCAAATGTAATGTCAACCATCTTAATTACTATGTAATCCTCCTTTTCTAGAGTTGAATGTCCCTACCACTCCTCAGTGGTATTCTTCTCTAAGCTACTAAAACTGATTTGCCACTTTCACTAAGAAACAACACAAAGTTATGTCTTTTCATACAGTTTGATGTATATGAGTTCTCCACCTCCAACACCAAAATTTTATGTGTATGGCTTACAAAATTTTCCAATGATAAGTGTCTAAAATTTTAATACTGAAGACAGGCTGTTGTTGCTCAAGTCCTGGCTTTGTCGCATATTACCGGTGTGACTTTGGGTATCTTAAATATCATTTGTATATCTGGATTTCTTTACAAAACAGTAAAAGTAATAGTATTCTCATTATGGGCTAGATATGAGACATACACTTCTCTGAGGCATTTAGAACACTGTCATCTACACAGAAAGCAGTCCAATATAGTAATTTTAAAATTATTATTAATTTACATTTTAGCTTATAAGGCCATTGCTATAGATATGACTTATGCAAAACAGATTGAGGAATCAATTGTACTACAAATTCTGTAGACAATTTCCTTGTGAACTATTCATTGAAAAACATTCTCCTTTCAACTTTGGAGCCCAACATCTCTACACTGTGTGATTTCTGTTACCTTGTGATTACTGGAGCAAGAGCTGTAGATCTCTTTACAACAAGTTGAGATTTCTGACAACCCTCCTAAGAGAGCATAAAGTTTCAAACATAAAACTTTGAATGCAAACACAAGAAGTAAGGTTCTTCACGTGGTTTCAGCTAATTTCTCCAGTACATCACCAAATACCAACAGCATATCCTGCTAATTCAACACTTTTGTATTCCTGTGTATATACATTGAAATATTCTCTTGGGTTCAATATAAAAACAGAACATCTTTATTTTTGTGAGAGTTCACAAACTTCTTTTAATTATTAAGACAGTTTGTATTATCACTTTAAAACCCTGCAAAGTAAACAGATGCAGATTTAATGGCTTTTTGTTCTTGAATATTTCCTTTTCAGGGCCTGCAGTGTCACAACTTAAGTGATCCCTCTTACTGCCATAGAAAATGATTTTACCTCATGAAACACATCATATTTTGCCTTGGATATCATTGTAAAAGAAAAATAAGAGATATTTGACAAAAAGTAGGTCATTTTATTGTGTTAGAAATATTAATCCAGCAGAAAAGTACAGCTATATACAAATATGGATGTAGTAACAAATCAGCAAAATACATGAAATAAAATTTCACAGAAATAAAAGGAGAAATAAAAAATTTAGAAACAATACCTAAGATTGTAATGTTCTAACAATTGACAGAATTTTTATACAGGAGATAAATGGGGAAATAAAAGTATGAGCAGCACTATAAGTCAGTCTTCTCCAAAACAAAAGAATATACATTTTTCCACTGCACATAGAAATTCTCTGGAAGAGAAAGTGTGCTAGAACATTAAACAACTTAGCACATTAAAATGATATAAATAATTAAAAATATGTTCTTGGACCACAAAGGAATAAAATCGGAAAACAGCCAAAATATTGAGGAATTCACAATATGTTAACATGAAATAATACATTCTTCAATAATAAATTAATCAAAGATAATTAAACTGTCAGGAAATAATTTGAAATTTTTGTTGTACCTTAGTTTAATAAAAAGTAATAGCCAACACTAAAATATATAGGATGCACCTAAAGTGGTGTTTACCAGGAAATCTATCCTTCCTAATGCTTATATTAAAGAAGAATACAGATCTCAAATCAATAACCTACACTTCAACTCACAAAATGATTAACAAACTAAACAAGTAAGAGGAGGTCACTCATAAATTACAGGCTTGGAATTAATGAAGACAGAGAATGGAAAACGAAAACTGGGAAATAATTTCAGTGCATTTTGAGTACATAGAAATATTGAAAAGATCCAGCAAATGTAGACTATGAACCTGTGTGTATCCACTGAGGACAGGCACATCCTAAATGAACAAGATCAGCTACTCATCACGATGTACAGTGTCGGTGTATAGTTAATGTTAGTGACAATACGCCAGCTCTCACGTATTTCTTCTGTGCAGTTACCAGTAACCTGCCCCTTCCATACACTTTCTCAAATGTCAAACTTTCCTATTAATTTCCCATTTCCCTACTTCATAGTTTTCCACGCTAAACTGTCAACATTTTTAAACACAGGTAACTATGTTATCCGCTTCATCTTTATATAATTTCCAATACTGGATGTTTCAACCATGTGAAAATTTTACTTCTCAATCCATTTATTTCATTTTTTGCAAATCTGATTCCACAAAAGGGTATTATCACACATTGATTTTGTGTGTTAGCCTTATGTATGTGCTTAAAATCATGGAAATGTCCTTCATAAATGAAGAATTGTTCTTTTCTGCACATCTATGTCTGTGAAAGTTAAAGTCTATCCAATGTTAGCTAAGAAACTGCATATGCAGTAGTGACCCATCCTGATTTTTATTAATCCTATCACAGGTCTGGTTTGTCCATCATACTATGTTAGATGACCACAGTTATAAAGCAGTTTGCACACAATTAACAACTCTAGAAATATGTGCTTACACATTTTCCTTTTCTGATCTACTTAATTGTGAATATGGTTCATTTTCTCATAACCCTTACAGCATCTATCACTAATATTCTTGAGTGTTTATGTGTTCAAAATATGTGTTATTGTTGCCCATTTTGCTGCATGTAATGAATCTGAAGTTTCTGTCATATTTCCTGTTTTTCAAATAAATCTCCACTTAAATATGTAAATAAGTGTCTTTCAAAAGTGTTTTCACAATTATGGCACTCATTGCATATTCCAGGATGTGGCTCCAGCTCTCAGGTGAACAACAGGCAGTTAATTTATATACTATGAATACGATGGAAAAAGGGATACTTCACATCTCAGGTTTGGTAAAGTTGGAAAGGACATTTGGTTAATAGTTTAAAAATATGAATTGTTCACTTCTGAAATTTTCCACTTAAAATTTCTCATCCATATTGATGGTGGGTAACTGGAACCATGAAAAGGGAAACTACAGATGTTACAGAGTGAAAGTTTGGGTTAACAGATGAATACATATTAATGTATTCCTCTACATTATTGGGCTAAACAGGAAACAACATGACTGCAAAAAACTGAAGAACCATTAGTCTGCATTCTAAAGATACTATATTATCTGTAATTCTTCACATATCTGCAGAACTGTCTTTCTGAAATGTACACAAAATCTATGCAGGCTAAAAAATAAATGCTTTTACTAATATAAGACACTTCCTCGCTCTGATCTTGGGCCTACTCTAAGCTTCACCTTGCAGTTTCTTCTTATGTGCCAGGAATCAAACTCACAACCTCGCATTTGCCATGCAGGCGCTGCACCACTGGGCTATATCCCTGGCTGGAAGTTTTTCTTAAAGCCTATTGTCTGCTCCTCTTTTCTTCTCTTGTCCCTTTGTCTCTTTGCCCACACTCTGTCTTGAGCCTTGGGAATGTACACCCAAACCACAGAATGCGTAAGGCCAAGTCAGAAATTAGACTCCTCAGAGGCATGGTCTCTTCCACAAAATCATTTCTAGGGGATTTTTGATTTCAAGTCCCTCCCAGTAAGAGCAGATTGAGGACAAAAACAGAAAATGGAGATAGGATTCTACCTGGTTGTCAGACTAATGAGCCTTCCTGCTCCCATCTCACAAGAGAGTATTTAAAATAAGAAATGGAAGAAGAGAAGGACTTTTAAAAGAAAGATGAGGAAGAGACAATGACATTAGCATACAATGAGCTCTTCCTGGTTGCTCATGCTTGCACTGGTTTTTAGCAGCTGACATTTGGTGAATGTATGAGTTGAAACTCTTTCATCTGTTAAAAAATGAAAATTTTACACATTTAATTTAAAGAACTAATTGGCTTTATCATTCACTCATGAATCAAGTAGGTCTTATCTACCCCCCATCCCAGACAGGGCAGAACAGTTTGCTTCTATAAAGTATGACAAGGAAATATACAGCCTAAATCAAAGGATTTTTTTTTCTTTTTCGAAGTCTTTACACTAGGCCCTTGTTTTATTTTTTATTTCAAGAGAGGATCTCACACAGTGGCTAGGTTGCCCATGCTGTTCTTAACATTGTGAGCCTCAAGCCTTCTGCCTCCCAAATTGCTAGAATTATAGGCATGAGCCACCATGCCAGCTGGGGGATACCTTCATCTTGCTGGTGCAGGTTGACTGTGTCTTTCCTGGTTGCTTGCTCTTAAATAGCCTTTCATCAGGAGAAACTGGTCTCTTTGAAGATTTTGTCCTGCTTTTACGTGGATTACAAGGCACTCAGCATATGTGAAGCCACACTGATTTGGTCTATCTATTGGCCCCTAGTGCAAGAACACAGTATAAAACAATACACTTTAATGAATTTTATTAGATAGAGCATTTCCATATGCTTACTGAATATTATAGATACTATTTAGTACTTCCCAGGAAGGCTTCATACTTTTGTATATTACACATAAGATTGCAATCTTTTAAAGTATTGAAGTTATCATTTTTCCTTTCAGACATGTATGATAAACAAATAAATGATATAGCAATTCTGCTGAAGAGCAGGCCCCAGGGACAGCTGAAGAAGACTCTTTTCCCACCTTGCCGGATTTTCTGAAGATGACTTTAAAAATAGAAATGTGTTCTGATCTCAGTTCTCTAATTCCCATTGGTGTCTTTCATCGACACGATGGGAAAGCCATCCCCACTCCCTCCCCACGGAGCCTTAGGCTCCTTGAAAGATTTTCAGAAAAGCTGTAAATCAGATGAGCTCGCCTTTAATCCACCCAGAAGCTGGTGAGGTAAGCTGGAGCAGTAAGGAGTGCACACTGACTCTAGATGTATCAGAGCCAGCTGGTCAGCCGTCAGACACAATGTTTCATGACTCTAGCCAGAGCATCCTGCCTCTGAAAGCTTGGATGTGGGAGGTTTCTTGAGACAACTAATATCATTTGGGTTTGTGGCTCCTGAACAAACTGCATGTATCTTACAAACAGTGATCTCTCTCCTGGTATGAGCTGGGACCAGGCTGCAACTCTCCCTTAGAATGTAATTGTCCATGAGCTTTACTGTGTGCCTCAGTATATGAGAGGAAGGTGATATAAATAAGGTTGAAAGTGAGATACATTGGTGTCCATGCTCGGCAATTCTTAGAAATGTATGATGTAAACAATGTTTCACTCTGCTCAAAGCAGTCTGAAGGCATCCTGTCATTTTATATTTACAAAGTCCTCTGAGGTACACACATAATACTGTATAATGTAAAGATTAATACTTTGTATTTACTTGTTCAAATCTGAAGGCCATGGTGAGAGTACAATCTTTAGTCAAACTAAGTGAACATTCTTAGCTTGTTTCCTTGTCTGTGTCATAAGTAAAATCACCTACCCCCAAATTCCCACAAGGACAAACTGGGATAATGCCAGGAATGTGGGACAAACAATGTCTAATAGAAGCTCAATTCAGACCGGCTGACATTATTTTATTTTTACAAAGAGGGACATAAGGGGAGCTGGGCGTGGTGACTCATGCCTGTAATCCCAACCCTCAGGAGACTCAGGAAGGTGGATCTCTGACAGTTTGGAGTCAACCAGGGCTGCATAGTGAGTTCAAGGAAAAAGTCTTGACTGCATAGTAAGACCCTCTCTCAAAATATTAAAGTGATGAATAAGAGATAAAGGACTTATGCAAAAGATAGCAGAAAGCATTTATTTTGTTCTTGTCCAAAAGTATATGTATGTTCTTCATCATCTTAGTTTCTCCATCTGAGAAAAAATGGGGGCTGACAGACTTCAATTTTGTGGCTGACTGATTCCTGGATGTATCTCAATACGTAATACCATTGTTAGGAAAGTGTTTGTCCAATGAAGGCTTGAGGATTCATGTAGACCATACTTTATTTAAAATGAAGCTTTATGCTTGTCAGTTTAAGACTGCTTACTTAGAATTATATTGAAATTATTTATGTAAAATAATCCCGCTGCTTCCTTTGTTTTTACTCCTTCCATTGGAACAGAAAACAAACACATGGACAGATACCATTTCTCTCCAACAAGAATCTGCAATGTAATAAAGGTCAAAGATATGAAAATATAAAATACAATATAACAAGAGATGGAAAATAGGTAAGTGCACCTACCATGGAACACCACGGTAGCTAGAAAAATGTACCAGGGCAGTTGCTAAGTGGGTAGAGTTCAACCTTAAAGGTTGTTAGCTTCTTATATATGCAAAATACTATGAAAAACAAAGACACAGGGTCACAGCTTTCATAGATTGAGAAAATGACCTATTCTCTACAGAGACAGATATAGAGAAATATATTCCTAGTGGTTAGAAAAATTTGTTAGTATTTTACACAGTGAGGAAAACACATCTCATTTGCAATGTTTTGCTTTGTACCATTTTTTTCCAATGAATACCATTGAAACACTGCATTATTTATTTCCTTGCTTTAAACAACACAGGTAATCCTTAAATACAGGGTTCATTGCTGAAAATTCACACCATAATGAGAATGGTAAATTATATTCTGATTACGTATTTTGCTCTCAATTATATATTTTCTGTTTATTTAATTCTCAATGAAATTAGTTAGGTACACATATGTTTTTGCTAAGATATACATGTTTCTTTAATTAAACATATATGTATGAATATACCTAAACTACTGGGAAAATCAAATTTATGGTATTTTTATTTAAAAACTGCATCTACAATATTACTTCATAGAAATACACTCTAAATACATTGAGTGTAACAGTCAAAATGTGTCACAAATTTTGAACTTAACTAGTAGTTTACTGATGTACATTGAAATAATTATTTTGTTAAATTACAGACAAGTTTACAATAAGAATCATTCTATATAATTTCATCCATATATGTGAAATTCATTCTCTAGGATGAGAAGTAATTAAATTATTCCTCTAACACTATTTTAATAATGAGTTAGTATACAATAGGATCCTAAAAGTTTATTATTTCACAATCCCACCAGTTACTTAAATGCTGTTGTTTAATTCATATCTCACTAAAACCATTAAAATTGATGTCCCATTAGACTATAGTACGTAATTTGTATCGTATTTAAGACTTTTTTTCCTTATTGCAAGTAATGATAAAACCAATTTAAAGTTATTTGATGTTTTTCATTCATTTCATTGTGAATTTTTTCTCTTGCAAACTATACACTTAATTTTTCCTGGGAATATGTAGAAAGAGAAAAGATTGAAGTGATTGAGAAACATAAGAATGTTGAAAGAATCCCATACAGGGATGAGTGATGTATGTGTCCTTTTGTAGACAGGTAAGACAGAGATTCTCGTTACATTATTTTTCCCAGGTAAGAGTTTATTGTGGAGAAAGTGCATCGGGGAAGGTCTAATAGGAGGACAAAGTCTTAGATTTCAAAGTGCTTCATTATGAAATTTAAATACAGAGCTTTCAACAATTATTCATAATCAAATTATTTCTGTTCAACCCATATACATTGTCACATAATTAGTGTAATTTACCTGTATAATTAAATATAAGGGATCTGAAAACAGCATGTCAGCTTGAAACTAGATCTAACACTTACCAGTTGCTTTGCTTTATATAAATTACTTAAACTGTCCTAATCCAAAATAGGGATAAAATTTATGGGAGTTTATATGTAAAATGTTCTCAGGAAATCAGTGAAGTCATCAATGAGTAATAAATTTAGAAATGTTACCTATTACTTTATCACTTAACTTTCCAGTAATCTGGCTTCCCTTCATATGCCTTCTGCCCGATGGGGCATGATTTAGACAGTGACATTCCCCACTGGCCTCACTGGTCCTGTTTGGTCCTATAGATCATGACTCAGTAAATGGCATTTCCAAAGTATTCCAGAGCTCACTTCACATGCATCCTCAGCAATTTCCATATTCACAAGATAATATCCTCTCCTAGGGACTCTGAAATATAGCAAATTTCAACAGATATTTAGACATCTGTTTTCGAGGACAGATTAAGAGTCTCTGTTGTCTCCCCCATTGTTATTGAATATTGCAGTCCAATGTGCTACATATAGTTCAGTGCTTGCTTTTCATGATCATCATGAAGCCTCTTTTATTTATGAATGTCTAGAACAGCAAAGAAATTACCTCAGAGTCCATGTCAATTGTGCTCCTAGGAAAAGAAAAATGAAACAAAACTATTAGGCACTTGTATGATTTTCAGAATTTTATGCTAAAATTCTTAGGAGACGGAATGAGTAGGATGAGCAAACTGCAGTGTGAGGCTAGTGTGGGGGGATCTGTGTAGGAGACGATTGCAGAGAAAAGAGAAAACCATGAACTCAACTTGAGCAGAGTAACCTGCCTGTGAACTGAATTTAACCAAGAGCCAGTGGTTTGACTGCTTAGATAAATAAAAGGCAGAGATGGGAGATCAGACTATATTATAATGGCATCCTTGTAAGTGACCTGCTAATTAGGAGTAAACACAAATTCTGCTACCCATACAGCATCATAAATAGCCCAGTGATTTATTCCCTTCTTCATCTGCTGTCCTCAGCTCACTCTTCTTATCACTAATTTTTCTCATGCAAATATGGGTAAATGTTCTGATCATACCACAGCAAATCGACACTTTCTCTGACTCGTTAGTTCCCCTATCTCAAAACCACACCCTCTTGTTTGGCATGGCCTAAACAATTACAGCTAAAATGAAAAGGAAACCCCCTTCATGTTCAGAGCACCCTGTCAGCTCTCTTGTCCCCATACTTGCTTATAACTGCTCTGTTTCTTACTCTATCAACACATAAGCCTGGCACATTTTTAATTTTCCATTGTTATCACATTTTCCCCCAACGGATGAGAATATATTCTTCATATATTTATATCTGGATTTGTGCACATAAATATCTCCCTTGCTGAGGATTTGTACATAAGATACATTGCAAATCACACATTCATACATCAGTGAACAATATCAATACTGACATAAAGTATTAAAATTGCTCCTGTGGGGTTAAGGAGACTCACACTTGTCAGTGCATCTCAGTAAGAAAAACAAAATATTCTTTGCAGGTCTCAGTGCAGAGGCCATCTATATATTTAGATGCTACCCATTTTAAGGCAAAGTAATTGAAATAATATCTGAATTTGTTAAATGATGAGATAATATCTAACTGTTGTGCCTGGACATTTATAAGTTCTGTAATTATTCAGTGGCCCAGAGTTCCCTGCATTTGACTTCCGTTTAGAGACTTCAAAACCTCTGCTTGCTTTGGAGGAAAGATGCATGAAGAGTAGGCTAAAGCATCTGGACCCTATTATGTCAGCATACAATAGAACTTACGTGCGCCCGTCAACCTTCATTCTCATTGGCATTCCGGGGCTGGAGGCTGCCCACACCTGGATCTCAGTCCCCTTCTGTGTGGTCTACCTTTTGGCCCTACTGGGAAACTGTTCACTTCTCTTTATCATCAAGACAGACCCCAGGCTCCATGAGCCAATGTACCTCTTCCTCTGCATGCTGGCGCTGGCTGACCTTGTAGTGTGCACTACAGCTGTACCCAAACTTCTCAGCCTCTTCTGGTTTCATGATGCAGAGATTCACTTGGAAGCCTGCCTCACTCAAGTGTTCCTGATTCACTCTTGCTCCACCATGGAGTCTGGCTTTCTCCTGGCGATGGCTTTCGACCGTTATGTAGCCATCTGTACTCCATTAAGACACTCAGCTATTCTGACACACCCTGTAGTTGGAGGAGTGGGACTTGCTATTGTGCTCCGGGGCACAGCGCTCCTCAGTCCTCACCCGTTCCTGCTCCGCTGGCTGCCCTACTGCAGGACCAACATAATCTCCCACACCTACTGCGAGTTCATGGCCCTCATCAAGCTTGCCTGTGCTGACACGAGAATCCGCAGAGCCTACAGCCTCGTTGTTGCCTTCCTCACCGGGGGCGTGGACTTCATACTGATCCTTTGTTCTTATGTTCTCATACTCCACACTGTCTTCCGCCTCCCATCCAAGGACGCCAGACTCAAGACCTTGGGCACCTGTGTCTCCCATGTCTGTGTCATCTTAGTGTCCTACACCCCAGCCTTCTTCTCCTTTCTCACGCACAGGTTTGGGCATGGAGTGGCTCCCCACACCCACATATTTGTGGCCAATATCTATCTTCTTGTCCCACCCATGGTGAACCCCATTATTTATGGAGTAAGAACCAAGAGAATACGAGACAGGTTTCTTAAATTGTTAAGACTTTTAAATCCTCTGAATTGAATTATGTTAATGATGTATAATATCTAAAGAAAATATTATAATTTTTATTTCAGAATATGTGGTTCCTTCATTAAGGTCCACCTTGAATGGTCAGATGGTTAAGTTTTTCTCTTTATTTGGAAAGTAACTTTTCCATGACAAGTGTATGTTTAAGTAAATGTGCCTATAGACTACCTACACATCCCAGAAATGTTTTTCAAAGAAATGATGGAATTACTCTAAAATAAGAATGTCATTATTCTGATCAAAAGTAATTATTTGAACTCAGCGTGTGTGGTTGCCTTGTCTTGTATTCAAAAATTCTAATATTCTTTTCTCTCACTGTTTTTTCCTTTTTGTCAGTATGTGTTTGTGATTCATGCATCATGGTGAATCAGAACATATATGCCTCATGTGTTATCTTCATTAAAGAGACTACACTTCTGAACTGTTTTGGAGAACAAGTGTGTTAAAATGTATTGGAATATGCGATAAATCTCACTATGAATATTTTTGGGGGGCCTTTTTTTATAATATGCTTTAGGTCCTTTGTAGGAGTGATGATTATTATGAAATAAAGAGGTTTACCCACGTCTTTAACATAAGTCAAGTGCACTGACTTCCCATTACCAAAATGGAATTTTCAAAATGCTTTCATAAAAAAGGAAGGAGAAACATTAGAAGAAGATATAGGACACTCAAGAGTGGAATGCAGGTGCTCAAAAAATGAGGCATGATACAGTTGGCAACTGGGGAATCTTTTATTTATTTTGTGATATGGAAATCTATGGAAATCTATAATCTATAGGTCTAGTTTTAGTTTTAGTTTTAGTTTTAGTGGATGGGAGAGAATGCCCCATCCCTAGTAAGGCAGTGTCTATCCCTAAGGGAAATGCCAAAACAATGGCCCATTCATGGGTGAAGAAAGACTATTTGGTTTTTTGTTGTTGTTGTTTTCCAGTACCGGGGATTGAACTCAGGACCTTGCGCTTGCCAGGCAAGCACTTACACCACTGAGCTATACCCCTAGCCGAAGAAAAACTATTTGAAAGTAAAGGAAATGGGCAAAACCATCTGCAGCTGAATGGAGTTGCTCAGGTTTGTTGTTTTGGAAAGGAAAATAAAGTAGATAAACCAGGCTTGTGCTCTGAGCCTGCAGTTTTTCTTTGGAATACAATTTCTTAAGAGTAGGAAAATTTATAGGGGAAATGGAAAGGAGACCAAGAATGTGAAGCAAGAATAGCTGAGAGAAAGGAGTCATCCGAAATGGGTGGCTGTGAAGGACAGTTTCTAACGTCTTCATTTCCTTGTCTCCTTCCACTTCCACCTGGCTTTATTTCTTCTGTCCTAACTCATCTTCCCTTTTCTTGAGTGAATATTACATTATCACACATTCTTTCTGGTATATAAAGGGCAGGACAGGTACATTTGCCCTATGTGTTTCTCCTGTGCCAAGGATAATGGCTTAATATTTGAAAGTAATGTTGAAAAACTTTGTCTCTAAAATCTTAAATTTTGGTAATATTGAGCTGACATATTTTTCTCTAATGAATAATATCCAGTATGAATTTATATCTATTTTCATTTGGCCATTTATTTATGACATTTCCTATTTTTTTATTCTTTTAGTTGTTTTCTTGATAAGTATAATTTATATATATTTTTATCCCAAATACTGGCAAGCTTTTAATAATGCTGGGTCTTTAAAAATCTATATTTTATTTTAAAAGGGAAGAGTGTAGTAAAGCATGTTTTACCCAAAGAAAGAGCTGGTGCTTGCCTTTGGCTTCTGGAAGATAATCTAGATCACACCTGATAGCTGGCTTTCCACATGGTAAAAACTAAAACTAGAACCATATCTATCACCATGCACTACCCTAAAGTCAAAATGGATCAAAGATCTAAATATTAACAAAGAAACACTAAATCTACTGGAAACAAAAGCAGGTACAAATCTTGAAGACATAGGGGTAGGCAGACAGTTCATGAACAAAAATCAAACTGCACGGGAAATTGAGAATAATATTTTTTTAAAAATACAATCAGTATTTTGGCATTGATATTCAAGATTATCAAACAGAATTACCATCTTGTCTAATGAAACCCTGTATTACCCCTAATGCTTTATCTAATAATTATTATTTTATTCTCTTTAATGATTTGAACAATCTTCCATTCTTACATCTGGTAATCAGAGCAACATAGTTGAAGGTAACAGTGTGTAATACAACAACCACTGTTAATTCCAATCATTTTGTTTTGAAACCCTGTATTATTTTGAATGTTCTTTGTTTTGTTTCTGTTTGTGATGTTGGTATGCTGCTAGTACTTTTTTGTTTCCCATATAGTACTGTCTTTAAAATATATAAAAAAATTTAAAACTCCTACTAGGACTTCTACTTTTTACTTTAAAATTATGACAAAAGGACTCCATGCCCATGCACAGGTGGGTGGAGAACATCTGGATGTGGATTCCTTCAAAGGAGATTTCTCTCAGGTTGAGCCAAAAGATGCTGAGCATCTTGGGGATGGTGGAGGTGTACAGACCCAAGTCAACAGATGACAAAATGGCCAGGAAGTAGAACATGGGCTGGTGGAGGGTGTGCTCAGTCTGAATCACATAAAGGATGCTTATATTTCTAAGGGCAGCTGTCAGAAACATAGCAAAGAAAGGAAAAACAACCCAGAGATGCATGTTCTCCAGTGTAGGGATCCCCAGAAAAAGGACAGAGTAAGGTTGAGATAGGGTGCTGTTACCTGAGGCCATCTTTCTTCAATCTCTTTATACTAAAGGAAATCATGGACCAAAAACCACTCATTCTTCAAGTGGGCTCAGCCTTGTTTAGTGTACAGGGAAGTGAAGAAATCAGAGAAACTTCTACCATGTTTGCACACATTGCTACACCATAGAGATATGAAAACACATAAAATTAAATGATAAAATGTGCCACCAAGATTTCAATGAATTGCATCACATCCATTCAATTAAAATAAATATTTCTGTTTAACAAACATTGGATAATTTAACATGGATTTTGCAAGAGATGTTGAGACTGTTTAAAAAAGAGGAACCAGAGAATGTTTCTTTCTTGATGAAATTTTACGTTACTTGTTTAAATTTAGTGTTAATGGTTGCACCAATGGCATTGGTTAGTGATTTAAATTAATAACATATTACTAATACTCATTCTTTAGTTGCTACTTTCCATTGACACAACATTCCAAGAAAATTATAAATTACTTTATGGAAAAATTGTTTTGTTTATAACCAAACACTTTACAGACAACAGAAATAATTTCAACAAGATGAATATCGTTATTAGTGCACAATAACCACATAACTGAGGGGAGTATACAAAATTCCCCTTTCAAAGAAATATTAGTATAATTCTAAACCAATTTGGTATGTATGTGGGCAACTTCCCATTTAAGCTCCTGAAATAATTTCTCATTCCACAGTTATCTTCTGAATTCTCCTTTCTTATCAGTGCTGGTATCAAAGAGAAAAGTTGCTTTGAGATTCTATGCATGAAGTCACAGAAAACATCATCAAAGCTAATAATTTTAATCTGGAAAACATTGCTATGAATTGTACAAATCCCATTTTATTTTTCACTTCATGATAAATCTTTCTGCCTAAGTATCTTTCTGTTTACAGTGTCAAATAAAGAGGACAGACCACATACGTGGAGACACAAAAATATTAATGCTCAAGCTGATAAAATACAAATTTCTCAGGTAATGGGAAGTTATTGATATATACCACTCTTTGGTATTAGAACTACCATTTTCTTGTTCTGCCAAATGGTTATATCTCCTGACTAAAGGTAAATACAATCTTAGCAAAATCTCTTTCTTTCTCTCTCACACACATGTATGTATGTACATACACGTTTATACATGTGTGCATCTTGGATGTGCACATTGTAACTTTGATCTTGGAAAGTTCCTTAAGAAATACCAGATCCCCATGCAAGAAGAAACAACAAATGTCACCTGAGCTAATTAGACAATGTCAAAGAAATTGCTGTATCAAGAGAATAAAAGAGGTATGCTAAGAAAGAAGTAACTATTTAGAAAATAATTTTACTTTTCTTGGGCCATGATACTTCATCTATGAAATAAAGTGCTCACATTACAAGATTCGTCTTTTGAGGAACATCTAAACAAAGATGTATCATTAAGAATATAGTTACAGATGCTGGGAAGCACATTCCTAAGAATATAACAAAGTAAAAGTTGAGTGAACTTTGTTCTTGCAGATCTGAACTTGTCATGTAGATTTTAAGAGGATTTGTTTGACATTAATTTCTAATCTGTACTTTGTGCAGAAAGATTTTGATGCTGTTTATGTTCATAATTCAAAGCAACTGATTAACTTTGCCTTTAGACTTTTACACTGAAGTTGTGTTACATTCTTTGAAATTTCACCATTGAAAAAAACTGGCTGAGGAAAAGCACAGTACCAAGTGTTTCAGTTAACAGGGTATAAGTGGTGATAGTTTCTTAATGATTCAAGAAAATCTCAACTGTTGTCTTTTCTCTATGAAGAAGTATAGGTTTGGCCTGGGGTCTCATTAAAAAATTAAATTATATAAAATAAAGGAGACATAACAATAAGATATAATCAGAAAACATGAAAAATACTGATAGATCAACAATGGGATGAGATTCAGGTCAAGGAAGGAACGCAGCACTCAGAGAAAACAGTCACCTTGTAAAAGGGTATAGGAGCTTCACAGAGAGATTTATGAGACATTTAGAGAAACAATGACACCAGCACTGGCTCAAGTGAGTATCAGATTATGCCAGCACATTCCTACACTCACGCCCTTTATTCTTATTTCCACTATCAGAAAGTTTTGTTATTCCCCACTTTTATGTCATTGACTACTCCTTTCCTCGTGCTCAGGTAATACAGAGGGTATTTAGTCATGTGCACAGGCACTTGGAGGGCACCACATCTCCCTTCGTAGTCCCCTAATCCACTTCCCTGCCACTGCTTACCAGCCGGGCACTTTGTACTCTGGTTACAACCTCTGGGTGAGGCATTTAAACACCATGGGGATAGTGGGACTGCAAAGCAGAGATCACAGTTACCATTTCTTGCGCAAGTCAATGGTAACAGACATAGACACCCCATGTCCTAACTCTGGAAACACCTTATCTCAGAAGTAACTATTTTTAAATTCTGTAATATCCTTTAACATTTTCAATTATTTTTAAATTCTGAAATACCCTTCAACATTTCCTGTGTGGAGCATGGAATGTTTCTGGGCTCTTTTTCCTGAATTCAAGGAAGGTGGGGATGTTCACGTCCTGTGTTGTACAGGGTAGTGACTCCACAAACGGGGCTTTATCTTCTCAATGGTCTGACACTTGCTCATCAACTCAGGGTTTAATATAATTGTGACATGAAATGTCGAATCACACTGAGGTCTGCCATGCCATTCCAAGGGAGAACTTTTGTCAGAAGCGGAAACTGACAGAAATCAAGAGGGTGGAGACTAAAATTTGTCATCACTTGCCAAGTGACTACTTATACAAACTGCATACAAATGGCTTTGTTATCTCACTTCAGAAAATTGCTGAGAAAACTTGTCAAAAAACTATAATTTGCTTTAGACTTCACATCCTGTGAGGTTAGAATCCCATTTCTTCAAAGAGTACACAGCAACTGGGAAGGCAAGTGAGGGTCACACAGGCTACAAGACTGAGCCTTAGGCTTCCATCCTAGCAGGCTTGTGGCTCTGGTGAATAAGGACAGCAGTGGATCCTTTGTGATCTGAAAATGCAGCTGTTGATGTGACCTAGGGGACTTGGGTCATGGGAGGCAGGGCTGAGGGGAAACAGGAGTGGAGACAGAGCAGATGTGGATCTCCACCTTCATTTTCAATACATGAGGACTAAGTGATTACTTTGTAAGTCAAGGAATGAGTACAATTGTCCATGACACTTGGGAGGCTGAGGAAGAAAGATCTAGAGTCTGAGGCTGGTCTAGGCTACAAAGGGAGCTCAAGGCCAGCCTGGATGACATGGTGATACCCTGAATCAAAAAGCCAGGGAAAAGTACTCAAATGGAAAAACCACGAAAATCATAAGGTAAGAGCTAAAATATTACACAGCAAATAGAAAATAATGGTACTAGAGATTCAAATTTGGATAAACTAAAACACATTGGTTACAGAGATAAGTTTTACAGAAGGATAGGAAAGAAGTAAAAGGGTCCAATAGTTGAGAATAAATACTTAGTTTTTAACATTTAAACAACATATAACGAGTCGCACCTACCACAAAGGCATTTACTTTTTAACTCTCCTGACTATATTATGTTTGCTTTGCCTCTTCGACATTCAAGTGCAGAGCACATGGTTGAATGTAGCACAATGGACATTAGAATTGACACATATTGGCATTGCCAATGGAAAGGGAGTTTTCCTGAGTGTGTATGTGTGCTTTTCACATATTAGATACAGAGCACTGGTTTTCTTTTTGACACGTTCATAATGCACTTAACGTACATTGATCTCTTCCAACTTCCCAGGGTCTCTTAGGCTCTCGCCTTCACTTCCTCTTGATTCTCTTCCTTTTCCCTAATAGTTTGCCTATGAGATGTGGCTTCAGTGCTTCCTTAATGACTCCATATGTGAGACAATACACTGATATTTGTCTCTATGATACTGACTTATTTCACTTAACCTGATTGTCTCCAGTTTCATCCATTTTTCCTGTAAATGGGATGATTTGCATTCAGTTTATAGGTAAATTGTGTTCCATTGTGTATATATGCCACAATTTCTTTATCAGCTCATAAGTTGAAAAGCTAAGGACAGTTTCCTTAGCTGTACTGGTTACTGAACTAATGAAAACTCACTGTCCTCTGCTTCATTTTCCTTCAAGAAATGGTCTCTGTTGACTCATTCCCAGATTAACAGCTAGAATCCACAGAGATCTTGTTTTCTTAAAATAAAAGGCCCAATGGGACATTCTAATGACTATCTCTACCACACAAAAAGAAGTGTCCTCAAAAGCTGAGTATACTGAGCCAAAACAGAGGTTAGAATCTCATCCTGGTGCTCGGCCTGGTGCTACTTTCCTTCTCAGTTCACAGATGCACAGAGAGGAAGAAGGGAAAGAAGAGATGGTAGGAGACATTTAATGGATTTTGAAGAAAAAAGAGCAAAATTGAAAGCTCAGTGCATAGAATCATGGCTAGTAGAGACTGTATAATATTATTAGTATAAGCGTTTGGATATTAGCTTGAATTTAGTTGTTGAAACTTTTAAAAAATTAGTCTACACAGTAGCTAATGAAAGATGGAAAACGTGATGCTTTGCAAAATGGTTCAAAGAACTTCAAAAGTATTATCTGTCACAGAAGAAACAACAGGTTTAAGGGTCATTTGCCTTTATTGTTTTGTGTTTTCTAAATTAAGAAATGGAGTTATGAAAATGTTAGAATATTTGTTCAGGGTTACAGAGCAAATAAAGAACATTTGTTGTTTCCTTCCCTCAGCTCCAGAGTGCATAAGTCTCAAAGACAGGTTTCAACAGAATACATCTGAAATCGAGCCCGTGCTCTCAGTGTTAGAAAGTACCTCACCGTGACTGTCTCGAAAAATAATGACGGCTTGATTATCATGTACTGCAAACACACACTAGTAAGAACAGGAAAACTCTGTGAGCAGTTTATCATCATGTAGGTAGATAGTACCTGAAATATTACAGATTTGTGACATGCACAAAGTACACTCTCTGTACTTTCAGTTCATCACCATCAATGTGGTCCAAAATATAACATGAAAATGTGAGCAATGAGCAATATATAAGTTTAGAAAGAAAAGACATAATGGTGGCTTGAACCATCACAGTTGGTCAGTAGACCAGTGTACTGGCTTTCACTTTTTTTATGAGTCAATTATATTTTTGTTCAAATAGATTAAGAAAGCAAAAAGATGATCCTCAAGTTTTCAACAGATCAAATCACTGGCTGATAGTGATGTTCAAAGATAGACAACAGCAAGACTAACATTGAAATGGTCTTGTTGGGGAAGTAGGGTTGAGAAATCCACTTTGAAGATGTAATTTGCGATAGTACTGTAAAGTGAAAATAAACAACCAAGAGGAATTTGGTTTTGTGAATCTGAAATTTAGTTACCACTAGGAGAGCTAAAGACCCTTATGTAGGAGTCTCTGTTATAACAATATTGATGAATAAGATTGTTTATATTGATTACATTGGATAAAAAAAGAGCAGAATTACAAACATGATGTTTTATACATAAACCTCTTAAATTAAGAAGGAATGAAGAACGCAATTATCTTATAGAGAGTATAAATAGGAGCCTATAAAATAAATGATACAAACTGTAGTAACATGGTGCAAATAAGTTCCTGTAATATGAGATAAAATTTTCACACCCTAAGAAATATAAATTTTAAAAGCACTAGTTTGTGGAGATGTTACATAAGTCTTTTCATAAAATATAGAACTGTTACTGCACATAATAATACATAAATATATGTCTTAATATTATACATGCTTCATATAATTCAATTGCATATACTAAAATTTACAGGTAAATATTTGATTTGTTTATTTTAAAGACGCAATAAAAAACACAACTGCTTAATTTTATGAAGTTTAAAAACTCCAAAAGAAACAATTTCAAGATATAAATAATCATTACTGCACAAACAAAACCAAGTACATACATGGATTTTGGACTAAGTGCTATGTAGTGCTTGTGTAAAATGCAGATAAACATGTAGGGTGTTTAGGTGCTAATACTTTGATTTGGCTATGAAACCCACATGATAAAAATACTACCTTATTGAAACTTTTAGTGTACATGTCTTTAGGTTTTTACATACATATAAAATGGTCTGTTTTAGTGTATCTATGTATGCAGTACATAAAATATAGTGTACTATATGTATACAAGTGTAAATGTACTGTATGTAGTATATTATTCTGTAAAATAATAAAGTGTTTGATTTGTTTTTCTCTGTGAAAACCATTCCTTTCTGAAAAATTCCTTAATTATCCCCAGATTCTTAAATGACACTTTGATGCTCAATATGAATAAATTAATTCAGGAGGAACTGTGCAATCCTGGAGAATTTGAAGTAATCGTACATGTGTAACTTTATCGGGGATGGTTTTGGGAGGAAAGCATCTCCCTCCCTCAAAGTAAGATTTTGTGAACGTCCCTTTTACTATACCTTTGTAACTTTGTTTTGAAATCAGAGCTCACTATGAGTCTCAGGCTGGCCTTGAACTTCTCATCCAATGCCTCAGGGTCTCCCTAGTGAGGATGACAGATGTGTGTTATGATGACCAGCCAGTTTAGCAGCTTTAGGATCGTAATTTGTTTCAGAATATATTCTGGTATATGAAAAGTGTTTTATGTAGTATGTAAAACTGTATAATTAGCACTTATTTCTCAGCAAAGTATATAATGTAGTTATTTTGATAACTTTTGGCGATCATTAACAAAACTTTATGTGGTTTCATAGGTTCAGGAAAATGAGGCCTGGGAGTGTTTTGTTTATTTATAGACTTTTCACTGGGAAAACTATTTTAATGTGCAAATAATTTTTCATGTCTCCATGTAGTCACTATTATACCTGCTAAATATGTTCAGTTTTAAAAATTGTAATATAAACTTCCATAACATTATTTATTCAGTAACTTTAAGTTGGATAATAACTCTAAAACTTATTTGGATTTTGTCAAGTTTTGCCCTTTTCTCTAACTTTGTGTATGGCAATTTTTTTTGGAAAAATTGAAGCTTTATATTGGAGACAAAGACAGGACAGAAGGAAGGAAGAAAGGAAGGAAGGAAGGGAGGGAGGGTGGGAGTGAGGGAGGGAGGGGAAAGGAAAGAAGAAAGTTGTGCAGAGGTTGAAAACTCAGTGTTGAGGCCCTTGGATAAGAATCACCAATATTTAATGAAGGATCAAAGGAAAAAATACATTGGAAAAAGGCTGTAAAGAAAACTTGTGAGGTAGAACATAATTTCAAAATACAGTAGTATAGCACTCATCTTTCTAAAGCCTATACAGTCATATAATTCCACAGTAATGTGATCATCTGTGACTGTAAAATTTTATAATCATAGCACATTAAGACAGATAGCAGGAATTGTGAAAAAGAATGTAATTTTCCAGTGCTCTTCATGTTCTCTCTGCTTTTTACTTCAATATTTTGTCATGTATCTTAAATTTCTAAAGTAATGATTGCCTTAGCCATGAAATAGCGATAGCAATACCTAGTATGTAAATGAATGTTATGAGTTTTTAAAAAAACTATGTATTTGCATACCAGACTTGGAGGATTACATGTGTGAGTTTTATTCCGTGTACATAACAGAGATAAGGCACACATTATCTTTGTATTTCTTTCCATTTTCTTCTCATTTTCATTAATTATTTTCTATCCTAGCTTGATTTCTCAGGTCTTCTATTCAACAGATATGATACTTCCATCAAACGTCTTAAATGTCTTGCATCCTAAAACACTTACTTGAAAAGTATAAAAAGTTAATATTCTTAAATTTTTTGAGGATTAGAGAATGATTTTGGCAAGGTCTAATATAGTCATGTAGATATTTCACTATTATTCAATTACAATTTGTTATTCTATGTAATTAATACAATTTTAATACCTCATGATAATTTTTTAAATTTTGGCATTAATGTTATATGTGCTTATTGAACAGATATTAATCATCTTGTGTGTTTCTTTACATACCGTCCTTCAAACAACAAGAAGTGATTACCAACACTATAATAATGAGCTAGCAAAGCACTGCATTCATCAAAATTCAGTGAGGTTGTGTTGGTGATGATAGTGGTCACCAAGAAGAGAGCTAATGAGGAGACTATTATAAAAAATAATTTCAAGTTAGCCATCTATTGATAAGTTATCAAAGAAAAGGATATTTGCAAAACTGTAAGTATCATGCAGATTTTTATTTTAATTTAGTCCATCACTTCCTTCAGGGATTCTCCTTGACATTTCCCTTGTCACTCTGTACACAGTGCATCTCACAGTAATGGAGTTACATGCAAAAGAGCACATACACAAATTTACACTGTTTCTTAACCTTTAGGTTTAGCTACAGAAAATTGCACAGGGACCTGCAGACTGGATAAGCACATACTTCTGAAGACAGAACTGGGGTCCTGCGAACCAGGATGCTCTCTCGCAACGATACACTGATGCACCCCTCCTCCTTCTTGTTGCTAGGGATCCCAGGACTTGAGTCTTTTCACCTCTGGATCGGCTTTCCCTTCTGTGCTGTGTACATGGTTGCGCTCCTAGGGAACATCACCATCCTGCTGGTGATCAAGGCTGAGCACAGCCTGCACCAGCCCATGTTCTACTTCCTGGCCATGCTGGCCACCATTGACTTGGGCCTCTCTACTGCTACCATCCCCAAGATGCTTGGGATCTTCTGGATTAATCTCAGAGAGATCCTCTTTGAAGACTGTCTCATTCAGATGTTCTTCATCCACAAATTCACAATTATGGAATCCACTGTCCTCATGGCGATGGCTTATGACCGCTATGTGGCCATCTGCAACCCTCTGCGCTATAGTGCCATTCTCACCACCAACATTGTTTCTGTGATTGGTCTGGGTGTGTTAGTGAGGGCAATTATTTTTGTCATTCCATTTGTATTTCTAATTTTGCGACTACCCTTCTGTGGGAATCGCCTCATTGCCCACACCTATTGTGAGCACATGGGTCTTGCTCGTCTGTCTTGTGCCAGTATCAAAATCAATATCATCTATGGGCTATGTGCCATATGTAACCTAGTGTGTGACATCATAGCCATCACCCTCTCATACATGCAGATTCTCCGAGTTGTTTTCCGACTCCCTTCTCGGGAAGCCCGACTCAAGTCCCTCAGCACGTGTGGCTCTCACGTGTGTGTCATCCTCGCCTTCTACACGCCGGCTCTCTTTTCCTTCATGACACATCGCTTTGGCAGAAATGTCCCCCGCTACATCCATATACTCCTGGCCAATCTTTATGTTGTAGTGCCTCCAATGCTCAATCCAGTCATCTACGGAGTCAGAACCAGACAGATCTATGATTGCGTGAAGAGAGTATCGTTGCAGAGACAAACCATGGAAAAGGCATAGCACCTAACACATGTAGGCTCCATGTGCAATTATATGAAAGGTCAATCAGAGGAATGCGTGATGGAAATTACACTGTAGTATGTGGGTCTCTCAGATCTCGGGGTGCTAAAGAACACTGAATCTCTCAGTGCTTTTCACATCATTTCCCAGCATCTGTTTCTGGGTTCTCCTTCTGTTCCCTCAATCTCCTCAGAATTTATTTTAGGTTATGTAAATTTTCTCTGCTTTGAAATATCCCACTGATATTTTAAAATCCGACTTTAATATGTACATTTTTATAATAACTGATGTTTCTCTGAGTATCTTTCTTCTCTCAATGTTTACATTGACTTTTTGAGCATCTGTTTTCACAATTGCAGAATACTCAAAATAAAATTGTGACTCTTCCACTATCTCTAACTTAGTGTAACTGAAAGAATTTAAAGCTAGTCAGCAAAATCACCTTAGAAATGTCTTTTCAGTATATTTGTGTTATTAGAATGTAAACATACATCTTCTTTCAAATATAATGTAACTTCTATTTATAGAAATCTGGATATTTTAATATAAATTTACTACTAAATACAAGTACATAACACAAGTACTCTTTCCTTTCTATTCAGTCTATTGTCCTTTATAATGTCTTATAATTCAATCTTAGTGTGTGTATTTCACAACAATTTTTCTTTGGATCATATTGCTCTTATCACCACATCATTCACTTATTTTGATTTTATACACGTATCTACAGTACTCTTAAATTAAGCATTACCTGTCAAGTATCTAATAAATTAGATGTTATACCTAAAATTTGTTTTAAAAAGTCTTATAAGAATTTCAATTTATTTACCACTTTTCTGGTTTATACACTATTCTTGGTAAATTTTACATTTCCTAATATACTTTAAATGGTTCCTATATGGTCATTGACTTATAGAGCCAATATACTTTTAAGGTATAGCTCAATGCTACTCTGCATTCAATCGTTAAGTAACACATAAAATTTCTCATATATTTTCTATTTCTTTTTGTTAGTTTTTTGTTCTTTCAATAATCTGTAATAATTTTCCTCATGTCCAAAGAATAAACTTATATACTTCTTTTGATATAATTTTGTTTGTGGTAAACTTCCTCAGTGTTTCCTTTCATTTTTTTCAACTGAATTTTATTTTGTGGTTTACTTGTACCTATAAAATTCTAAAGCAGTTTTAATTTTCCTTTTAGGCCTTTGGGAAGCACTGTGCTTTCCAATCTGCAGCTCAGATGTCCATGTTTTAAAGAACATGTGTATATGTTCATGGTTTGCCTTTATGATTTCCCTTTGTAGTAGCATTGCTTAAATGTCTTATATGAATCTTCAACTGAACTTATTGCATTACTTTTGAAAATTGTTCTCAATTTATTTCTCAAGTAATTTACCTATTCAATTCTTTATGCTCCTTCCCCTTTAATCTCCAATTTCATGTGTAAATTTTTTTCACTATATCCTGTTACTTTTACCAAGATTTTAAAATTCCCATATTTCTTTAATCTGATCTAGAGATTTTTCTTTTATTCATCATATTCTATTTTACTAATTTTTCATCTGTCTTAATTTGTCTTAAATCCTTCTGATTTTATTTTAGGACCTTTCATTTTATTAATAGGTTCTAATATTCCTTTTACTTTTTTGATAATGGTCAGATATCTGCTAATAATTTCATCCTTATTATATACACTTACCTAAAATATAAAAGTATGCTTTTATTTGCTCTGTTTTCCTAAAGATAAAGACATAGTCATATTACCTATGGATTTTCTTCTTGATTTATTCTTATTTTCATTATACATTTGTATCCTTTTTTTTTTCAGTTGCTTGTAAATAGTGCTAGACATTTGTATTAAAAATCTAGACGTTATTTTAGCATTCGAGGATGTTTTATTTCTTCACAACTCTTTCTGCTTTCACATGAAGGACTGTAAGAGTCAGCGTTCCTGAATTTTGTAGTTGCTGTACGAAGAGAAGCACATGCTCTACCTAAGTGAAGATCATCAGGTAGAACAGACTTACTTAGAGTCTAACAATGGAAATTCAATGCTCTGTGGAACAGGTGGGTAAAAAAATTCTGCCAGTGTGGGAAGCAAAACTTGAGCAGATCAATGATTAGTATGCAGAGAATGACAGGCACAGAATGTGCCATCTAGTATCCAACTTTTGTCTTGATGGTGTGACCCACATTTCATAATCAAACATGTCAGTGTTGGTCTCATGCTCTGAGTAAATAAAAGCACCTCAAGGAGGAATTCAAAGCTTTCATTATTTCACCCTAGATAACAAATCAAGCATAGTATGTCATTTGGCCTAGGCGATTTTACATTAACTATAATATATAAAAAAGGAAGTTCTGTGCATTACTCTCCTTCCTGGATTAATATTCTGGGCAACCTTTCAAGAATCTGCTTGGTCCGGATTCTGTAGATGATGCGCTAGAGCACTGATGGAATAACTACATTCAAACTGGCAAGAAGAATGTGCATATAGCAAGAGTATTACAACAAAAGTGTTGGCTTATTAAAAAAGAAAAATAAGGCTGGAGGAAAAAGGTCAAATTTACACAGCCATGTGAACCAGTGGTACTGAGAGTTTTGAGCCTCTCTTCACATGAAGGAAGATGGAATGCAGCACAGAGAAATGAGAATCAAGTCAGGAGACTCCCTGCAGGCTACATGGGGACCCTGAGAACTTGGACCGGGCCCCTGGGAGCGCCTCGTTGAGTCACAGCCCAGGGGTCTGAGGGGGCAGCCCCAGGGGTTTGACTGGGCCACTGGGAGTGCCTCATAGGGGTGGGGTGGAGCCCAGCAGTTCTCAGGAGCGACCCCAAGATCTTGACTGGGCTCCCGCGCATGCCTCATTCAGGAGGAACCTGGTAGTCTGCCAAGGTGACCATGTGAACTGGTCTGGGTTGCCGGGAGCGCCTGGCGCAGGCTGAGCCCAGTGGTACTTGGGGCAACCTCGAGAACTTGGCCCGGCCCCTGGCAGTACCCCGCTAGGCCAGAGCCCACAGAACTCAGGGGTGACACTGAAAGCTAGACCAGGTCCCTTGGGTGCGCCTTGTTGGGGTGAAGCATGGTGGTACTCAGGGGCAACCCCGAGAACTTGTCTGGGTCCTCAGGAGTGCCTCACTGGGGCTGAGCCTGGCGGTACTCGGGGGTGACCCGGAGAACTCCATCAGGTCTCCAGGAGCACCTTGCTGGGGCAGAGCCTGGTCAGAACTCCGGGAAGACCCAAAGAACTCAACCAGGCCCCCAGCAGCACCTTGCTGGGTGGAGCCCAGCAGTCTGCTGGGTGTACCTACGGACTTAACCAGACCCCTGGAGCACCTCACTGAGGTGGGGCCTGGCAGTCCGCAGGGGTGAACCCATGGACTGGACCAGATCCTCAAGAGCCTCAAGGTCTTATATATCAAGTATTACCATAGTGTATTCAGTTCCCTGCATATGCACTGTCTTTGAGGATAGGTGCTTTTCCACCTAGTGCCATAGGAATTTGAGTGCACCCATGTTTGTTACAGCATAATTTGAAGCAGCCATGTATCTTCTCAATGTGAGAGCCCAAGGGAGTAAATAAACCAAAAAGGACAGTTATTATCAGAGGAAAAATGATTGATTGGGTGGGAGGACAATGGAGACGAGGGTGGAGAAAACTGTTTGATTAATCCAACGTGCCATCATTTGTATAACTGAGTAACAATAGTGAAGACATCATTTGTAATATAATACAGCATCCATTTTAAATTCCCCACTATCTGTTCTATAATTCTGCATTTCCTTTATTGTTTTTGCATTATACTGATTTGTAACTAAGAAATGCAAAGATAACACTATGTAATACAACAGCCATGGCTAATCCTCTACCATCTTCTCTATAATTGTGTATTACCTTCATTTTTTTGAGATAACTGAGTAACAAATATGAAGATGACATTATGTAAAACGCATTCCTTGTCAATCCCCTACCATCTTCCCCATAATTTGTGTATTTCCGTATTGTTTTTGTGTTATTTAAGTTTATATTCTTTTATCTTTAAAATTTAAAAAAATAAATAAATAAAAAATAAAGTGGAAAACTGACAAACACTACCTCAGCCTGCCAACCAGAGTTGATATCAACAATATCGCGTCATGGTGACCCCTGGTTCCCTCGCTATGATGTAATAAGAATAGTCCTTTCCCTTGGTACCTTGGTGGCCCTCCTTTCAAAAACACATAAGAACTGTTCCACTTTAGGAAAAATATCAGACCAGGAGAAAAAACACATAAAACAAAACTTAAAAACATTTAACACAATACTGAATAAAACCCTTAAAAAGCTTAAGCTGGTAAAAACAATAAGGAAAATATGAGAAGCATTCACAGTCAACAGTTGTTGATGAGGGACAATGACTGAATAGTAAAGGGAAATCTGAAGACATCTGTATAAGGTGTGGATTCTATTTATTACTTCAACATCAGCAAAAATTATCCCATTTTCCTGACAAGTGCTATTCATTGCTTGAATAACAACTGACAGGAAAAACAATGTCTTTGATTTCAAATCACTTATACTAGCAATTCTATGTACACATTTTTTCTGAAATCTGCAAGATTTATCCTGAAGTCAATCATGTATATATTGTGTGACTTTTATTAGAATGTGATTACTTTGAGTGAAAAACTAGGACTCTTTATTAAATAAGTGAGGTTTCAGAGAAGCATTTACTGCCATCATGAGACATAATATTCTACATCTGATTTTGAATGTCTTCTCCAACATTTTACACAATTATTTATAACATCTCATCCACTTTCACAGCTTTTGTTTTCCTATATATATACAGTAAAATATTGTCTTTGGTTCAATCAAGTTTTCACATTAAATCCAAAACCAACCTTAAGGTACTTGGTCAGAAGCATTTTATTTTGTTTGCTTTTGTTTTTGTTTTGTTTTTCTCTGTATAAATAAGGAAGCACCTAAAGTTGAAAGCTCCTGAAGATACCTTGAATCCATAAGGGGTGTCTTAGGATCAAAACAAGATGTAGAATCACAGCACCAATTAAATATTTTTAAAAATTGGTCTCCAGTGACAGTCATACAGTTAAGGAAGTACATCTTTTATCATACATGTTTGTATAATTGTAATCATGTACATGTGTGTGTATAGTCACTCATTAATCATTCTTCTTCCTTCTTCCTCCCCCATTTCCCCTTCTGATGAAAGAAACTTAAAAAGTCCCAAATAAATTAACTGCTATTTTGTATTCATAAATTTAAATTTCAGTGCAAGGATTTAATTCCTCACAATGGATTCTGTAGATTCAACACTACTCCATCAAAATCTCAGCAAGTTGCTCTGCACACCTCAGCAAAATGATTCTAAGCTATATAAAGAAAGTCAAAAGATCCCAAATGATGGAGAAAAAAATTGACTAGGTTAGCAGGCTGACCTAGTCACTCTTCTCATTGCTGCATCAGAAGCAGCAGCACCCAAAGTAAAAGGGGGAAAGCACAGTTCCTAAAGACAAAACGTTTTTTAAGTTATTACAATTAAAATATTTCTCTCTGAAACACTGTTAGAAGGATGAAGAAACAATCCTTAGTATAGGTAAACTATTCTCAACTCACAACAACAACAAATGACTTTAATCCAGAATACAATGCCGATATTGTTACATCTATATACCAGATATGCACAATTCTGGAGATTGATGGGGAATAGCGGGAACATGAGTTCTCATTTTATGAGTAGGAGATACAAATAAGGGAGGACAGTAGAATTGCTACATATTGTAATATCAACATAAATTCATATTTTGCTTACTTTCAGTACAATTAAGTAAATACAGAAATATTTATAGATAATGGTCCATGACGAGTTTGTGATACAGACATATCTTTCTACTTTGTCTGATGAGAAAGGCTAGTAGCAGAAAAATCCTGAGAGATGTAAATAAGCATTCATAACTTGTTTTCCAATATTGTTTTTATTTTTTGTTCTTTATTTTATTTTCAAAGTAATTAGTAGTATACATTTGTGATATATAGTAATTCCGTCCATCTTTGGGGATTTGTACATACAGAGCGAGGGGGTAGGGGGAGTTCAGGGAAACAATGGCTTCTTAGACAAATGATTGATTCTAGGAGTTTGACAGGGAATATACAAGATGACCCTTCAGCACGTCAGCAACAAAAAAGCAAGGGCATCCTAAAATAAAGGAAGGAACTAGCAAAACAAAGAAATCTTACATTGATGGGTGTTAACTAAAAGAGCTCTTTTTAGTCAAACCAGGAACAAATTGAGAGAGAAATACAATTTAACTTATTATGATAAAATTTAACATAAATGTCCATAAGTTGATGATAACAGAAATAAATTGGAAAAGGGACAAATACAATATTCAAAAGAATACCAAGTGATTTTGAATACACCCTGATACTGATGAAGGGAAATGTGAGTTGCCACTCTCATAGTATAAGCCACGTATATTGGCTTTCTTTCAGAAAGTGGCGCATGCAAGTAGGTTTTTCAATAATTTTGCATATTCATACTTTCTGTTGTTATGCTGACAATAAACATAGAATCTCTCACATAGTGGAAAAGGCTGTATTACCACAACATATACTAGCTGCTTAGAAAGACAGAGGGGTTTTAAGACAATCAACTTGGGCTAGGGATGTGGCTCAGTGGTAGAGCTCTTGCCTTACATGCACAAGGCCCTGAATTCAATCCCCAGCACCACATGTTAAAGATCCAATAATAACAATAATAAATAAATACATTTTTAAAAAAAAGACGATCAACTTCACAAAGGAGAAACAGTGTGGACACTATGCTGGTCCCCTGATTCAGGAATGTATCAAACATGATAATGTGTTGCGCCTTTACTGTCTTCTTTCTCCTCAGAACACATAAGCCTAATGTAACCATGAGATAAGCAACAGAGAGATCTCAGTAGAGGGCCATTTTACAAAACTCCTAACTGATCTTGAAAAGAATTGAAAGATGATAAGGGTCTAACAACCTTTTACTATTAAGAGGAACGGTTAATGTTTAATTGTTTGATCAATCTTACATGCCTATACTTGTTTATCTGGGTAACCAGTTTGAGATATCAATATGTAATATAACCAGCTTGGTTAATTTCCTATCACATCGTCTGAAATTCTATATTGTTTTTGTGTTATTTGGTAAGTGTCTCTGTGTCTGTTATGTTTTCATTCTTTTATCTTTAAAGTCAAGAAAAAATAAATTTAAAATAAAAACAGAGGAAATTAAGAAGTTAGAAAAAGAGGAATATGAGAAGCTGGATTGGTAGCATACACCTGTAATGTCAACATCACAGCGCTCTGAGAGGCTGAGGCCTGAGGGTAGCAAGCTGCAGCCCAGCCTGAAAAAATTGGTTACTAAGCAAGAACCTGGCTCAGAGTAAAACAGGATGGAGATGGAATTGGGTTACAACCTAGAATTGAGAAAAAAAAAAGTCTGAGTACAACCATGCGATGTGTTTCCTGGACCAGATTCTGGGAAAGCAGTAAAACAGTAGGGAGGTATTGACATATGAAGAAAATATAATTTATAGTTTTGTTTAAAGGAGTATCAATATGGTTTCTTGATTTTAACAAATATTCTACACCAATGTCAATTTTTAATGGTGGAGAAACTGGATGCATGATATATGACAACTCTGTGCTATCTTATACATTTTCTATAAATCAAAATTATTACAAGTAAGTTTATTTTAAAGTTTCTAATGTTTTTGTGCTTATTTTTTATGCTTTTTAATGGTTTGATCAATCTTATACTCTTATATATGGTAATCTGAGCAACACCGTTGAAGACAACAATATGTAATATAACAGCCACTGTTAATTCCTATGATTTTGTTCTGAAACCCCGTATCATTTTTATTGTTTTTGCTTTGTTTTGTTTTTGTCTGTGTTGTTCGTATTTTGCTACTGTTCTTCTTTTATTCTTCTCTTTAAAAGAAAAAAATTAATGAAAAAGAAAAAGATGAAAAGGAAGAGGTTTAAGTGAAGATATGAATACTGAATTTAGAAACAAGTAGATCACTAAAAATATTGTAAGGTACACTTCTAGTGCAATCATGAAAGTGAAAATCAAGAGACTCAGGAAGATGGCGACCGGGTGAGCAGCAAGGGAGCGAACCTCCTTAATAAACACCACCAGCTCGAGACAGACTTGGTGAGCGTGAATGCCGGAACCTCGGCTGGGAAGTTTAAACTGGGCGTATTTCTCTGAGATGCCGGGGGAGATGTGGTAGGGCGGACCAGGCTGCCGGGGCGAGACGTGGGAAAGTCC